>CM035164.1:25232805-25458323 GCA_020205615.1 Panax quinquefolius | reverse complement strand
TTTAGCATCAAATGAATATCGTTCCTTGGGTTAAGTCGAGCATCCTCTTAAATCTATCTATATAGATTTATATCCCCAATTAAGATACTCTTCCAAATCATTCATGGAGGAATGTTTAGACAACTTTATCTTTTACGATTGTAGCATTGATAAGTTATTCCTCATCCGTAGTATATCAACATATAATACTAGAAATTTCACGACGCTCCCATTTGACCCTTTTGTACACACTAAAGTCTTACCTCATCAAATGTAACTCGGATCATCATCTTCTATGATATGTACCTCATCATCATCATTCATGATGAATCCATACCTCTAGGTATCTTTGGTACTATTCGATTCTGATTCGGTTGTGGTATAATAGGTCTATCTCTGGGTTCCTCTTATTTGACTTATAGTATTTTGTGGTTCTTGAACTCTTCAAGATCTATTATCCTCCCACTAGCCCTTTTAATGATAAACACCATTATCTTAGAAAGCGTGTGTTTCGTAACAAACACCTTTTGCTAAGTAGAATTATAGAACATATACCTAAACTTACTTTAGGATGTCCCACAAATCGACACTTATAAAATCTTGTCCCAAGCTTATCCTTTGAAACCTTTTCACATAAGTTGGACAACCCTTATCTTAACATACTTAAGATTAGGAATCCTCCTGTCCATAACTTTTATGGAGTCTTGAAATTTGGATTTTGAGGTTACCTTTTTTAGTGAATGTCGACCATTTCTAGGACATTATCCCGAAGGATATTGGAATGTCGGTAAAATCATTATGGACGCACCATGTCCAACAAGGTGCGATTTTTTCATTCGGATACATCAATCAATTATTGCGTGTCGGGATGTGTCCATTATGAGAAAACCATTTGAGATGATCTGAAACTTATTGCACAAGTATTTATTCCTTGATCTAATCAAAGAATCTTAATACTTTGCCAATTTGTTTCATTTCAAATTCTTTGAACCTTTCAAATAATTCACACTTGTATTCAACAAATACATACATTCAACTCTTTTGAATGATCATCTCCTTTTCTTATATTAGTTTGTTCAATTTATAAAATAATTTTTCACATAAATTCAGTATACAAAATCCATTAAGTAATCTTTCGGTTCTATACTGAAACATTATTATTATAAATAGAACAATAATTGTTCTTAATTATAATACCAAAAATTTTATTGTCCAACAATAAAATGGAAATAATGTTTCTAACAAGAATTGGAATACAATAACAACTTATTGACTTAATAGATTTGCTTTGTAAGCGATCTTCAAACTATAAGTTTCTATAGCTAATCTAAAGACCTTTGCTTCATTTTCCACACATAGGATTACTTATCTTTGTTTAACTTTCTACTTACTTGGTCCCTTCATAAATCTATATTTATGATAACCAAAGTCGATATCCAATATCCAAGTAGAACCTTGACTTAAAAAAAATTTATTTTAAATCTTGAACAAAATTGTATTTATGTCAAACTTCATTAAGCTTCTTTGGTTAGCCTCTGCAAGATGCTTCTCGCAGCTTTCTTTCCGGTGTCCAGCTTATTGCGGTGGAAGCAAACTCCTTTGCTATCCGTGTCGGTTTTGTTCTTATTATCCTTTGTTTACGCCTTTCTATTTACCTTCTTAGAATCGTTCTTCTTTTTAGAAGATCCTTTGGCCCCTACCAGTAAGACATGGTCTTTCTTGGTTGGAAAGTGACTCTCAACATTTTCAACATGTTAAGCGAATCAGTGAGGCTGATATCTAGTTTGTTTATATGAAAAATTCACAACAATTGTGAAAGGAGTCTGGGAGTGAGTGCAAGATCAAATCTTGGCTCAACTCTCCATCCATGACAAAACCAATTGTCCTAATTGATCAATCAAATTGATTATGTTAAGAACTTTTTATGCATCTTATATAGTGCCATTGGCCATTCTAGATCGGAAGAGCTCCTTAGATATCGATATCTATCGGTCCTACTTTCCTCACCATCAACTACTTGATGTGCGGGAATATAGTAGGAGCATCCATAGTTTCATCTTGTGTTGAAGCTCGTTACTTTCTCGTGGATGCGAGCATGATGCGTTGAGCTAATGTGCATCATCTTGCCACTTTCTAAAAGTAGCAATCTCTTCCTCGGAGGCATTATGCGCAACCATTGCGGGGATAGGCGTATTAAGGACATAAGATAGCTTTTGACTATGAGAACTATTCTCAAATTCCTTAACCAATCCGCTTAATTGATCCGGTTAAATAACATCTAATATGTTTCACATGATAGTAATTTAGACATTGTAAAATTACATAAATGAAATTGTAATTAACAATATTTTAACATACATTCTTTTATTAATTACCAAAATAATTTAGGTCTTGTTTTAAATTGGTATCTCCCACTATTTTCTTCAAACTATATTACCCTCACTTATATAGTTCGGCAAAATCTAATTAAAGATTTGCTAGTGAGAATAAGGATCCCATTTCAAATGTATATAGCCTTGTGGTGACACAACAAACTATATATAAATAAATAGGTAGACAACTTTTGTCAATTACATCAACTATGCAACTCCTTTTCTTTTGCCTCTTAGATTATTTTGATCAGTGGTGGCACATCCAAATCAAAATTATCCAAGTTAAGTCCAACCTAGCACTCCATATATTCAAAAAGAAAAATATCATCCTTGTGGTGACACAACAAAACAATATTGTTCAATTTTCTTTATAAGCATCAAATGTGATAAATTAACATCTTAAATACTTAATACTTGCCTTGTGGTGACACAACAAACTCATATTAAATATTTAATACTCTATTAATTTTATCATGCTTTGAAAGCGACGTTCGATATTCCAAATATCTTTGAGCGCTTAGGACTTAATATAAAAAAAAAATGAGGGATTTATAATTAAATGTCTCATCTTGTTTAAGCAGCAGCATGCAAATATATATATAAAATACGCGTCGTATTAATTAACATGCGAAGCATGTTTGCATAATATATAATATATATAGTATAAGCATGCACATATAGAATACTATATTCTACTTGGATTGATTATGGACTTTTATTCTAGTTTGGTTCACTTTAGAGCCACCAAGTGAACCAAAAGGTCAAACTCTGAGGTGCAAGAAATAATATTTAAATATAACTATTACATTTAAACTGGGCTCCATTACAAACGGGTCTTCAAGCTCCTTGCTCCTTGATCTCCAATTTTTCAAAATTAATTCTAACTATTCCTATTACAAAACTATTTAAAATAAATAGAAACCTTGATCGTGATCGAGGGAAGTACATAGGAGGAGATAGAATTTACATTCGAAAAAATTAGAAGGCGAATCTGTGAGACCCCATTTAATAAAACTCATACATTCATGCATCCAACTAAAATAAAATCCAATCACTTTAGTCGATTGTCCATAATCAATCTCATTTATTATCATACATATCACCATATGCATCAATACATAACATTCATCGATGAATAATAAACATTCAATATATATATTGATATCATTTAATGGGCAAATTTAGTTAGTATAAAATTCAATTTTAAATCAAAATAAACTCCTTTATTTTAATCCAAATTTAAATCAAAATAAAACTATTTTATTTTAATTTATCCAATTTTGAATAAAATAAACTATTTTATTTTAATCAAAATCTTTAATCAAAATAAACTCCTTTATTTTAATTAATTATGGAATCAAATTCCAAGTCAAAATAAACTCTTTTATTGTGGGTAATATGAAGTCTTATTATATATATGTTAAATAAACTCTTTTATTTAGGGAAACACTTGATTCTGCTTTCCTATTCACAAATAAACTCTTTTATTTTGAATAATATGAAATCTTATTTCATATCTAAATAAACTCCTTTATTTAAGAAAATTAGGATTCTCTTTCACATTCACAAATAAACTCTTTTATTTTGAATAATATGAAATCTTATTTCATATCTAAATAAACTCCTTTATTTAAGAAAACATGGAATCCAATTTCAACTCTAATTAGTTATCATGGAATCCAATTCCAACTCTAATTAGTTAGCATGAAATTTAATTTTAAAATTAAAATAAACTTTTTATTTTAAGATTAAAATGAACTTTTATTTTAAAATTAAAATAAACTTTATTTTAATTCTAAAATTATTAAGAATAATATATATATATAACTATTATATATATATATATATATAATAACTTAGTATATATATGTTTATTATTAAAAAATATATATATATATAATATATATATATATATTACAATAATATTATATATATATATATATATATATATATATATATAATATAAGTAATCAAAAATGACATTACAGGAAACATACCACGTGGGAATCAACTTTTTGAAAATTAAAATCGACCAAAATCTAGCATGTGACCCAGGCGGGGCTTTGAGGTTACCGGACATGGTTGGATTTGACTAGCTTCATTATTCCAAGTAACGAAGTTGGGCCAAGAAGTTTCGCGAATTGTCCTTTTTTTTTTTTTTATACAACAAAAATTATGCCCAATTAAACTGTTCTAAACACATATCAATATACATATCAAATTTAAAACAATTAATAATTCGCATAAAGGTTTGGCTCTGATGCCACTGTTAGGTTTGTAATATTCAAGAACGCAATCAAATTGCAAAATTAAACCGGAAACGTGTAAAAATCAGAGTTTAAAAATTTTACAAACCATATACCCGGATCACCCTTTATGCATAATTATTAATTAAGCGAAAAAAGATAACGAATAAGAATCATACCTCAAGATCGAAACTTCCTCGTACAAGTTCACCTCCAATCCTTTTCGCTTCAACTTGAATCCACCGGGTTTGGTTCCTTCCTTTGATCAACGTTAGCCACCCAAGTGTTTGGCCTCTAGAGGTGATCCACCAAGGAAGAAGAAGGATTTAAGAAGATGGGTGGTTGGCTCAAACCCTAGTTTTTCCTATCTGTATAGAAAAAGGGGGCGTACTCTCCAACTTTTGGAATTGCGTATTTTGTAAAAGTCAACAACCACCTCACCCATAATAAGACTCCTCTTATTTATAGATGTGGGCAACCCACCTTAACAATTAAGGAATTGAGTTTTATTTTAATTAATTAAAATCCTTTAATTAATTAAGCTCCCTTATCTTATTAGGGATAATTAATTAAACTCTTTTAATTAATTTAACCTCCTAATCCTATTAGGAATAAATGAGAGTACTTATATTAAATTAATTCCTAAACTCTTTTAGAAATTAAAATAATAATAATTGTAATAATATTAATAAGACTCCTCTTATTAATTTATATTTAATATTTCTAAAATATTAAATAATAAATATTAAGCTATTTAATTTATTCTATCACCATAAATTAAATTAAATATACTTAACATATTATTACGATTATGCCATTAACTTCTTAAATAATTATTCTTCCTTTTATGGTGTGACCTTTTAGGTTCTCCATATTAAACCTATTGTGAATAAATCAATTAGAACAATTCTAATCTTATTTAAATAAATAAATTAAACAATTAATTTATTTAAATAAATAATATTTATTCTACATAGGGATAAGCCTCCCTAGCGATCAACGACTTTTCGGATAATATAGATTTCAACATTAATCATTAAAGAACCTTTGAGTAAATAGTTACTGATGCACAATTCAATCCTTCCACCATACAACGATGTCCCGATTAAATATAAGACATGGAATTCTTGTCAAGTCTTATTTTATTTAATTATATGTATTTCGACTCTTAAATGCACAACTCCAAATAATGCAAATTAGAAACTCCTTTCTAATTTCATTACGCCAAAGAGACTACCGGGTTGTCATTTATCGAATCACATAGGACATTTCTCTTCTTTTAATAAGTGGTAGATTCTTTATTGATCATACATTATCTCCATGTACAACTTATTATACCCAAGCATACCTTTGATATACCCTAAGGGTCTTAAGGAATAAGTCAAAGTATAACTCATCATACACAAGATACTTATGATGATCTCAAGTCCAAGGATCACTTGTCTTTACTATCACTACAGAATTCCTATTGACAGCAAGTAAAACTCCATTAGGTATTCCTTAGCGAGCCACGTTCGATGAACTTATTCTCTAATAAGCACCTACATACTTGCTTTAGTGTCTCCACACAAATAATCATGAGATCAATCATCCTCATCCAATGAAAGCAAGTTAACGTATGTACCAATCTATCCCGGATTCACTAATCCCCAATTTAGTAATCCAATGATTGGGAACTATTTTAGTTTTAAGCTTTCTAAGAATTTAGATCTCATTAGAATGATCATCATCATTATTCTAAAAGCATTGCTTAAAACTATGGGTTTATCACATATTATAAAATAGCATCATGTAGATAATTAAAAGCCTTTAATAAATTAATACTTTTTATTAATAAATGAATAAGATTGTTACAAAGTATATGCTTTATCATCAAACATGATTGACTTGTGTGCATACTACTTTCAAATACATGGTATGGCGAGTGCAGAGCAAATTGTGCAGGGTTTTTCCGTCTTTTTTCTCTTAAAAATCAGCACCCCAAGCCCTCTATTTATAGGCAATATGAGCCGCAGGTGTACCTGCGGCTGAGCCGCAGGTGTAGCAGAGGCGGATCGGGTCGGCTCTGGTTTGTCGGGTCGGGTTGTCTCGAAGTACGTGCACTCAAGCACTGTAATGTCCACTCGAATTTTGAGAAGTGCAATCCGGGCATCCGTTTTGAGATATTCAGGACTTATTTCGGACCGCCGTTGTCGAGAGTTATACGATGGCATGGGATTAGAGTTTGTACGAAGTCATTGAAGATGGGACGATGCCATCCGGTCTTCAAGCTTCAACTTTCATCCGTTACCCCGCACAATAGTCACTCGGGATTGGTTAGCCTTGTGGGACATCAATGCGTAGAGACGTGACGTGGCATCGTTTTGGACGAGATGACGATGTTGCCCCTCACCGGTGTTATCACGGATTGGTAATAGCAGACGTTGCTCGGACTTCACCGAGATTGACCGTGCATTTTTGTTGAAGGTCCTCATTGTCATCTTTGAGGTGTGCCTGTCTTCCCCGATGTTATTGTCGGGTTGATGCAGTGTATCTCGTTGTGAGTCTTAGAGATTGAAACCGATGGCATTTGAAACAAGCATTTCGGGGTTATCTCAAAGCGCATTCCTTGGGGTTATCACCAAGGTTGGTAGCTATTCCCATGGTTGGGGCCGAGATCGGATACCTCGGGGTCATCTCCGAGATTAATCGGTCTTCTCCGGTGTGAGTTACGATATTGTATCTGCAGGCCTCGAGGTTACATCCGAGGTTGAAATCGTTACTCCCAGATTGCGATCCGGGGTTGATCTTTGCGCACTTCCTAGTAGTATCCGGGTATAGATTTGGATCGTCTTTCAGGGTTCTCTCTTAAAAGACAAATCATCATCCTATGATGTTAGTAATAGTAGTACAGAAAATTTCGAGTGTCTACATTAGTCATTTGAAATATTTCTTTAGTATTGAAGTTGAAAGATTTTTCAGTGGAATTTTTCTATCTCAAAGGAAGTATGTCCTTGATCTTTTAACAGAAACTGACATGTTGAGATGTAAGCCTGTTTATTCTCCTATTAAAGTTAATCATCATTTAGTAGGTGGCACAAGACCTACAGTTGATAGAGAAAGATATCGACGTTTGATGGGACGATTGATATATTTCTCTCATACTAGACCTGATATATCTTATGTTGTGGGAATAATAAGTCAGTATATGCATAATCCTTGACATTGTCACATGGAAACTGTTTCCAGAATTCTTAGGTATCTCAAGTCTGCTCTTGAAAAAGGTTTATTGTTCGCACCACATGATCATATGAGAGTTGAAGCTTTTTCCGACTCAGATTGGACTGACTCTATAGAGGATCACTGTTCTACATCATGTTACTGTTCATTTGTTGAAAGTAACAGTCCGTGGTAGCAAGATCTAGTGCCGAAGCTGAATATCAAGCTATCGTCTTGGGTATATATGAACTAATGTGGCTTCGAATCTTGCTAGAAGACTTGAGTGTTACAACTAAAAAGTATGTGCAATTATTTTGTGTGATAATAAGATGACCATTAGTATTGCAAATGACCCAAAGACAACACGATAGAATCGGAGCACATTGAGATTAGACGGGCATTTTATCAAAGAAAAATTGACTAATGGTCTTATTTGTTTACCTTTTGTCAAAAGCAGAACATCAACTTCTTGATATTTTGACCAAGGATCTTACTAGTAAGATGTTTCATCCACTATATTTTAAGTTGGATATGCGAGACATTTATACACCAACTTGAAGAGGAGTGTTAGAAGATATGATAAAGATTTACTTTGTAATTATAGCTTCCATAATCAGTGTGTACACATTGATATAATTTAAAATTACCATAATTGTAATTAGGATACTTGTGTATATATAATCATTCTATGTAATAGAGAAATACAATTCAATGAAATAAAGAATTCTCGTTTTAACAAAATTTTCTTAAAATCTAGATGTAATGAACCTGAACTTTATAGAAAATTTTTAATATTGATTGTCTTATAAATAATTTAGTATAATAACTAAGAAATTTTTCAATACACTAAATTTAAACTATTGCTACGATGTTTGAATTGACTATAAACCTAACGAGATGAATGATGAAATAACTGCAAGATTAACCAGGTTTGAATTCCTAATGTTCCAATCACGATCGCACTCTGAAACTGTTCCTGCTAATTTAGAAAGAATCCCCCATGAATCATGTTCGAACATGTCTGAAAATAAATGCATTGCTATGAATGCAAGTATGGCAAACCATAGCTGACCAAGATTTAAAGAAATCTTTATAACTTATATGCTGCAAAAGATTAGAATTCAACCTAATAGAGACCCCATTACTTCACTGACTAAGAATTAATGTGTATATTTATATTGGATACACACACAAACATGGATATCTGAAGAAAATGAACATGAATGTCTGAAGATTATCCCTGCAATTACATGGATATACAATGGTAAATGCTATATCCACCTAAACTTTAAACTTAGAAGTTACACCCCTTATTATGTTAAGGTTAATGTTGAAATCAATTGAAAAGTCTAGTTCTTTTTAGTCTATCTCAAAGAGGAAGAACATAAACTAAGTTTATGTAGCATTACTCATTGATAAGGCTCTTACTGGCTTGCTAGTATAACACTTGTAATATATTCAGACATTTATCAGAAGGCTTCCAACCTTTTCAAGCATTCCTTCCATGTTAGCGGCCATGTCATTCAAAGCTCATTTGTTCCGTATTCCTGTTAATTCTTTGAGACTTTGAGACTTCACCCAAAACAGAACAGTGATCGTTATACTAGCAAATCTGACACAAATTTTAATCACAGTAAACTTGATTTGAAATCCTCCTTTGAATCCAGAGTAATAATCTAGCATATAAAATACAAGAGCTTCAGTTATATATTTTGGGTTTTAATACACTTTAACAAGTTTTTCTCATATTAGAACTTAAACCCTAATGTTTTAGTTTTAAAACATTGATCCTTATTTTCCCTAAATTTCTATAAATGAAACCTTATGACCACCAGATTCAAAAGGAAAGGTCAATTTAGTCTTTTCAAGGTACATATCGTTTATATTGACACAAAATTTTCCTCTTCCTTCATCACACACTAGTCACATGCTTGCAATTTTGATGTGCTTCCAAAAAATACATTCACTCCGATTAATTATTACGCTGCAGTAGCCGGAATGTTTTATTTATATAAGGAACTTTAGGGTTCAAATGTCTTAAAACTGAAACATTGAGGTATAAGTTCGGTTTAAAGTGTATTTAAGCCTATATCTTGATTCTTAGAGAAATACATGGGCAATAAAACAATACAAATTAACTACAGGAATGAGACTCTTCACCCTACATTTGAATTAGAGTACTTTATGAAATTGACAGGCTTAAACCTACAGTGACTGAACAAATAGAGAAACTATCTAAGAAGTGGTCAGCAGTAAGCTTGAAACAAAGGATAATGTAATACGTATCTAAGAAGATGAAATCCTCCACTTTGTTCCTCTTGCTTCTTTTTTGTTGGACTATACCCAATGAGTCTCATATTAGTCTCCATGGACGGAACAAATACATAAATGTACAAACCTCTCGGTCCAATATTTATTTGCTTCACCCAAGGCTTTTTACGCTGAACCTCTCAAGGTCATACTGCAAAACTAGCCTTTCCAGATTATTTCGACTCATCACTTGTCTTGAATGCAATTCCTTCAAAACCATAACTGCCAGCTCCTTTTCTCCTTCGTGAACGATCCCTTCCACCAGAATGGTGTAAGTCGTCTCATTAGGCTTAAAGCCTTTCTCAACCATCATCTCAAAAATCTCCAAGGACAAGTCTGTTCTCTGGGATTTGCAAAGCCCAAGTATAAGCGCATTAAAATTGTCAATATCAGGCCTGTATCCACTTTCCTCCATGATGCGGAATATCTGCATTGCCTCGTCCAGCATTCCCTCCATACACAACCCTCTAATCAAAGATGAATAGGTATACGAGCCAGGAGTAAATCCACACTTGGTCATTTCATACAAGAGCTGAAGTGCCGGGTATGTATTCCCTTTCCTACATAAGCCTGAAATCACATTTTTGAAGAAATCGTAAGTGGAGGAATTCTGTTTAGTACTCAAACTCTGGAATATGGAGAAAGCCTCTTCTACCATTCCTCCTTCCACACACAGCACAGAAATGGCATTATATGTTCCGTCGTTGGGATTACATTGCTGATAAATCATCTGGTCCAGACATTTAAGCACTTCATCTACCTTCTTCTCTTTGCAGAGACGAGCTATAATTGGGTTGTAGCTGGCAGCAGTGGGCCTGAAAGGTGCCCTACACATTTCATTCAACACCTCCAGGGCATGATCAATTCTGCCATGATAAGCGAAATAAGCAATCAAAATATTGTAGGTGACTACTGACGGCGATCGCTCGTCACCTACCATTTCTGACAAAAGCCCATTTGCCTCCTCCCAACGTTCCTCGTGGCACAAGCTCCTCAACAAAATATTATAGCTCACAACATTCGAGCAAACCCCTTCGAGGGTATATTCCTAAAAACCGAATGGCCTCATTTGTTCGACCTTCCTTGCACAACCCAGTTAGCAATACATTATAACTAACCAAATTAGGCTTTCCACCCTTGTCAATAATATCATCCAACACCCTTATTGCTTCATTAACCCCTTTCCTTATAAGCAGCTTCTAGCAAGATTGCATAAGTAAATTCATTCGCACTAGTCCTCTATCCATTAATCTATCAACAAACTGCAAGCTCTGATTCAAGTTCCCACGCATACATAGTCCTCTAACTAGACAATTATAGGTAACAGTACTAGTTGGGAACCCATACTGCTCAATTTTTTCAACTAATTGCATTGCATGACCAATGTTCCTCGCTTACACAATTGATTCACTAAAATGTATATAAAGATGCATCAGGAATCCCCTGAACTAACCATCATCTCCATTACTCTAGTCGCTTTACGGAGCTTATTTAACTTGCACATATCATACAATAGCTGAGTTGCATGATTCCCATCAGGCTTGTGTCCCTTTCAACCATGTATTCCAAATACAAAAATGCATCATTGAGTCTATGATCTTTGGTCCTAGGGCTATTTTTCCCAATCTTCCAATTGGGTAATGTGAAAAAAGTGCCTTTTGGAGGTATGGCCAAATAGGTAGATGCTAAAACACTAGCAAAACTCTTATTATGTGAAAAAGAATGAACCTGTGGAATCTGATGAGAGAACCCACAAAATTTTCTTACATTTTCTACAGATGGGTTTGTTATAGGTGATACTGAATTTAACAGGGCAGCCATGAATTGAAGTAGTAATTTTTTAAAGGAATTTGTAGCCTGAATCTAAATTAATTTATGGAGTTTTTGTGATTGGGTTGTGGGATTTGAACTCAAAATGAGATTCTACCAGATAATTCATATGGCTAGTTTTCATTAAATACTGTATTTCAGATATTGTTTGTGTACAAGATATGTGAATGAACAAAAATTGGAAAGTAGAAAGAGAGGGAAGGATTAACATACACTGGGATTCAATGAAATGATGAACATATTTCACTCCAATCTGATTCCGAGAGTTATATATAATTCGATTGCTCTGTTTTTTTTTACGAGGGTTGGATAGGGTTGGATCCTTTTCTTATGTCCTGTCCACAACCATGTTATCCACGTGTTGATTCACTCCACATCTGGCGCGTACAACACTCTCGCTTGCTAATGGCTTAGGGTAATTTATATTTGGTTATTCTGAACTTAACTCCATAGTAAGTTGTTAATTGATCAATACAATCGATACGCAAAGAGAGAGATTACTTTCCGACCTAAGTATCGACACTGTATTGATCAATTGACCAAAATTAACTTGATGACCATTCCCGGCTAACTTAATTGCTTGTTCGTCTAGCCACATTTGATGTATTTGAAGGTTCTAAACGCACCAAATGAAATTAAGAATATTGTTTGTTGTTTACAAATAATTTATTTTAAACGTAATTTTTTTAACTCGCAAACGCCGCAAAAACACAACGCTCCAAAAATAGTGCGATTGCAAACTCTCTAAACGCCAAGAACCGAATATATCTTAATTTTGGCAAAAGTTAGGACTTGTTTGTTCCGGTGTGTTTGTAATCTTTAAAAATGTGTTTGGGGAGTTTTAAGTTTTAGATGCACAATATCATTTGGGAACTCATATTTTCACGTGTATTTTTTTATATTTTTACATAATCCTCTTTATATGAACATATATATGAATCTCACCTTCCCGTGTAAGAAGGAGCGATGTGAAATTTCAATTTAAGGCTTAAAAGTTCGCGTTTGTAAATTAAAAAGATTACATTTAAAATAAGTTGTCTTTATATAAAATTTTCAATTATGTGTGAACTTTAAAGTTCCAAAAGCTCTAAATCAAGCACGAATATATTCTGACATAGTTAAAATGGTCAAAATTAAGGTCAAAATTTTATATTTTGAAATAGAATATTATAATTTTGGTTGTAAATTTATTTTCTTTAACTATAGAAAGCATATCAATCAATGACCATTCTTCTTTTGAAATTTTTTCCAAGAGTTTTTCAATCATATATAATATTTACAATTTTCAATTTATAAAAAAAATATTAAATTATAAAATTTAATTGAAAAAGATTTTTGTAAAGAAAGATAACCGATTGTTTCTAGCATGACTTTCAACCTGAATCGATCATCGAAACGGAAAAAAGTATTGACTCGATGGATCACTGGTTTAATTAGTGGTTGAACCGTTATTGATTCAATGTCATTAATATATATTATTAGTAATTAATAAAATTTTAAAAAATCTCGTTTTTTATGAATTAAAACATAATAAAATTGAGTTATAATATTACTAAGAGAACTGATATTTTCACATAAAAATTGATATTATCACATGACATAAATAGTGAGTGGGTCACACCTCTATGTGAAAGAGACTCATGTAGAAATATCATTTTAACATGAGAAAATATCAGTTTCCTATTGTAAGACCCCAACTTTTATGGATAAAGATTAATTTTTCTCTAAATATCATTTTCAGTATTAAGGTGTGGATTTGATATAATGTTATAGTTGTGGGTAATATTTACAAATTTTGCAAACTAAGCAAGTTGTCATAAAATATTCGTTTGGTCTTAATATTCGTTTTATCAAGGAATATTCGTATTTATTTACATAATCATCATTAATTGGACCTCACAATGAAATTATCGCTTGAGTTAGAAAATGATGAAAATTTTTTTTTTAAATAATGGTGAAAATTTTACCATTAACTGTTGAAATACCCGGTGATAAAAGTACAGTAATACGCGTGGTTGTATAGTAGCACACGATATTGTACAATATATTTGATTATTGATGCTTACGTGAGAAGTCACTCAGTTATACTCAATTATTGCCACAGTTATTGCTGCATAGTATCTCACATTATTGATTCAATTATTGTCACAATATTTTATATTATTAAATCAATAATTGAGATGACAAGTTATTCATATTATTATTTGCATTATTAATAATGTCTAGATATTTCTGTCGAGGAAAGGGGTTTGGTCACTTAATTGCGCGCCAATAAGGAGAAGTTCTTATCGGAAATCCCCCACTTTCCTGGGAATGATCTGGTTGTTAATATTATGAGTTATAAATGATGAATAAATATTATTAAAAATGTGTTTTGTGAAGCCAAGTGAATTGAGATAAATAGAGGGGATTTTTATGAAGTATTTGTTATAAATTTGGCTTATTATATTGACCTCCACTTACTTATTTTTCAAAATAGTCGGTATAAAATTTTATATATATGTCAGTATATATATATATATATATGTGTGTGTGTGTGTGTGTGTGTGTGTATGTGTGTGTGTGTGATGTGTGAGTGTGTGTGTGCGTTTGTATGAAGGTGTGTGTGAATATATATATATATATATATATATATATATAATATTATATTTTATTGTTTGCATAGTACTGCATAGTAAAATCAAAAAAAATTCAGAAAGTTTCGCCCGTGAAATTTTCCTACTGTGCGTCCGTGATTTTCTAAATTCAAATAGTATCCTTCCATTCTCTTATAAATAGGATGCTTATATGACGCCCCTAAAATAGGTATACATCACCCATCTTGAGTCGTCAAATACATGGTACAGAATTCAAATACAAACTTAATTATACAACAGTCGTGTAAAATACGACAAAACATATGCTGTGAGTTTTAATACAAATATTGTCATCTAGACAATATCCAAACTCAATGGAGTCCTCATTACATTTATTATTACACTATTTCACAGAATAGTGAGGACTACTAATGCACCATCTAGGACCATCACTCGTTCCCGACTTTTAGTCCCAAATTATACGCTCTCATTTCTTCAAGAGAACAATGAAAACAAAAGGGTGAGCTCAACTAGCTCAGTAAGAAATATTATGACTAAGATAATGCAGAATAAATTATCGTTAGCCTTTAACAGTGTTAAACTGATACAATATAACAAACATCAAGTTTAACTGCAGCGGAACAAGCAATCCATTAGAAGAGTCAAGTAGAGAATAAAATCTACTATCTTCTATGATTTAAAAGGTTTTTCATCACTTTTATCGCTGGGACTCAGCTTAATAAATAATCCACATCATCAAATCATCCCTGCACTACAGGCCAAGGATATTCTTTAGTATCACAACCACGAATTATCCATGCACCACGAGCCAAAGATAATCATGTTTTCATCAATGGTCCTGATCATGCCATAAAACAATTCATCTTTGCACCCTTGGCCGAAGAGAATCCATAGCCATAATCATACCAAAAACTGTCCATCAATGCATTACGGGCCAATGAGGACGTTTTCCACATCATTTGTAACATTACGGTCATGATTATACCGAATAATCCTTTGTCATAATCATACCAAGTCCATCTATGCACTACAGGCCACAGATAACTTTCAACATAATATAAGCATGAGGATGATGACAATGACATAATAATTCAATAAAATAGGTTCAAGAATTAATTTATCCAGGAACTAATAACGTCCAAATTGTCAACATGATACTTCTTTGTAGAGTAAAATTTAAGAATGCTCAGAAGAATATTTCCATGAAAAGATATTGGATGAAGCGCAAATATCAAGAATATTCCACTAATTTCATGGAGTGTAGAAGTCAAAACTTTAACGAACTGAGTATAATTGAATATATGAAACTGCAAATGGATTTTCGCCCGCTATGCGGTAGTCCACGTAGACAGATCATTTCCACAATTTAATAAGGAATGAATACGAAGGATCATTCACCATGCATGTGGTAATCCACATAGACATGTTATTCCAACAGAATAATAAAGAATGGAATAATAAGGATTCACCATACGTGCGATAGACTGCACAGACATGTTATTCCCAACAGAATAATAAATAATGGAACCAGGTCCGACATAAATGCATGCATGTGATATTCTCGGCGAATAATAAATAATGGAACCAGTCCCATAAATGCATGAGACGATATATTCCGGCGAATAATAAATAATAGAACCAGTCCCAAGATAAACGCATAGATAGGATATTCCAATGTAATAATAAATAATGGAATCAAGTCCCAAATAAATGCACGCATGTGATATTCGACAGATAATAAATAATGGAACCAGTCCCAGGCAAACGCATACATGTATGTGATATATTTCGACGTAATAATAAAGAACGGAATATTAGAAGAATTTCACCATGTCTCATGTATTGCATAAAACAAGTTATTCCAACATAATAATAAAGAATGGAATAATGTAAGAATTTCGCCAAGTATAGGGTATCCAGCAGATACATGTTATTCCAACAGTAATAATAAAGAATGGAATAATGTAAGTTCTCTTCATGAATAAGAAAGAAAGAATACCCCTTACAAGTACAACAAATAATATTCTCTACCTTAAGAAGAAGAGTCTTTGATATATGAAAGTAGTGAAATAGCGAGAATACTTTTCTTCTTTCTCCTATAGTTTATCTCCCTAGAGTTTCAAAGTTGAATTAAATAAGAAATAATGAATGAATGAATGAGCTTCTATTTATAGTAACTAACTAACTCATGAATGGTCCAGATTGATTTATTTTAATTTGACGGTCCATATTTAAAGCAAAATCTTTTAAATAAAATATAATATATTCTATTTATAATCTAATAAAACGAATAACTTTATAAAAGATTTTACTATAAAACACTACTACATGTACTATGCAAACATTATGCATAATAAAATATAATATATTCTATTTATAGAATAACTTTATAAAATTATTCTTTTTATATAAAAGATTTTACTATCAAAATACTATGCAGACACTATGAAACACTATGCATAATAGAATATAGTATATTCTATTTATAGAATAACTTTATAAAAGTATTTTGTTTTATATAAAAAGTTTTTCTATTTTATTACATTAATAATACCAATAAAACAAAAATGAGTGACTTATAACATAAGTATCAATAATCAATACCGTGTGCTACTATGCAACCACGTGTATTACTGTACTTTTACTACCGAGTAGTTCAACAGTATTAACGGTAAAACTTCTGCCGTTATTTTCATAAAATATTTTTGTCGTTTTCTCAATCAGACAATAATTCCGTTGTGGGGTCCACCAATGATTGTGTCGTTACACGAATATTCCCTGATAAAATATTCCCCGACCAATCGAATATAATATGACAACTTGCATACTTTGCAAAATTTATAAATACTACCCATAACTATAACATTATATCAAATTCATTCCATAATATTCAAAAAAATATTTTGAAAAATTTAAATCTTTATTTATAAAATCTAGGGTCTCACAATCTCCCTCCTTATGGAATTTCGCCCTCGAAATTTACGTGCGACGCACTGGTATATCTTAGAAACGGTGAGGATACCTTGACTTCATTTCAAATTCTAACTCTTGAGGTATAGCCTTTGAGCGTCGAATATGATCCTTCTTATCCATGATTTTAACACGTATCTCCTCATACGTTAAATCTTCTGCTATCTCGTCTAGTTCTAATATAATAATGTGGTTCGGGTTGTCCACATATTTACGTAACATCGATACGTTAAAAACATTATGAACACGCGACATACTTGGCGGTAAAACGAGTCTATAAGCCACAGTTCCTACTCGATCGAGGATTTCAAATGGGCCAATTAAATCGAGGGTTGAGATTTCCTCTCTTCGTCGATTCTTGTTTCTAGAATAACGCCCTCTTGAACCTTCTTCTTCACATTCATCAGCTCCGGGTGTGTAGCTTGAGCGGCTTTAACTTTATCGATTAAAGTCGATTCTAATCGTATATTCGTTATCTTCACGTGGGTTCATATATTTACACTTATAACCGCATACGATCTTCTACTCAATGCGTCAGCTACCACGTTCGCTTTCCCACGATGGTAGTGAATGGTACACGATCGTAATCTTCAACAGCTCGAGCCAACGTCTTTGGCGAATGTTTCGTTCGTTTTAGTTGAAGAAATATTTAAGGGTTTTAGAAATGGGTTTTGTACTGGGGTCAATACAAAATTTGATTTCACGCTCTAGGGGTAGGCTAAGAAGTTCTTCGAGAATACGTCAAGAAATTTATTAACAATAGAAATATCATTCAAAACTGTGACTCTCATCCAAGACTTGGATAGTACGTCACATTGATACCTATCAACTTGCCATCGTCATTCACGACGTCACCTACAGAAAGTCTGGCTTCGGTGCATTCCATACAAGGAAGTCAACAACGAAATGATCGGGGCTCTTTACTTATGGCTTGACATGACAATGATTGACTTTAGTGGTTTGGTTGCTTGAATTTGCATAATAGGTTGGTTAGGAATATGAAAGCTAACAACCTTACTAAAAAACGACGATGAGTAGTTAACCAATCGATTCCTAAAATCGCATCAAAGGCAAGTATTTTCAAAGAGATAAGATCGACGTAACGTAAAAGTATCGATTTGAATCAACAAGATTTATAAATAGTGGAGGTAACGAAGGTTTCTCCCATCGAGTTTTAACAGATAAATCAAAGTCTAGTTTCTCCGGAGTCAAATTTAAACATTGAACACAACTAGGTGAAATAAAATAGTGCGTAGAACCGGTATCTAACACGGTATAAACTTCGCAAGAGTTTATGATTAACTTACCTATAATAACCTCGTTCGGTTCCTCGTTACGAAAAAATGCTCTCCCTTAAACTACTGGATTTGACTTTGCTATAGGGTACATTCCACCCTTAAGTGCTTCATCCCATTCCTGATCCATGATTTGAATCATTATTCTCCGATCCACATCGAATTGGGGTTGAGCGCTATGCACAGGGTAATTCCGAATTCGATGTTGGATTCTCCCAACTGTTGTCCAAAAAGAAAAATCCATTTCATCTATTTTGGCTTTATTGGATCGGACGTCTTTTTCTACAATATCTACACGTCGTGCGGCTTTTACCCATGCGTCATCTATTCTCCTTCATTCATTTGTTTCTGCTTTCATCCGAACTTTGATAATTTCATTCTCAGATTCCAGCTCTAATATCTTATACTCTGCCAAAGAGTGCTTCAGTTCAAGCATCGCATCATCGTAACACAATTTTGAATGGTTGCATCTCTTTGCTCCACAACCGCCACCGCTTCTTCAAATTTCGCTTCTTCTAACTCATGAATACAATTTTGTAATGCTAAATTTTGATCATAAAATTCTTCTAATAAATTCTCCTCGGTTCCTCTTCTTCCTCACTCTCGGTTGCTACCTCTGCTGACTAGCTCGGTGTCAAACTATTAGTTCTTCACGCACCACGTAGATATCTCTAATTTCTTCTTCGTCGACATCACATTAACTCAAGTTAGTGATTAAAGGTGTCTCAATCTGGTCTCATGTGCTTCATTGCTTATCTCAACATTTTTGGATGCCATTTACAAAACACCGCCACAAAACAAAGGTTAATTGACATGTAACACATTATCCATATACTCGACCGACCAATTAAATATCAAATAAACTTAGGTAGGTCATACTAGCGAAGAAATTCCCGCCTCTCCCTCCTAATTCTTGTCTCACATCTCACCAGGATCATATCCTAAGCTCGATACCAATTGTGACGCCCCCAAAATAGGTATACATCACCCATCTTGAGTCGCCAAATACATAGTACAGAATTCAAATACAAACTTAATTATACAACAGTCGTGTAAAATACGACAAAACATATGCTGTGAGTTTTAATACAAATATTGCCATCTAGACAATATCCACACTCAATGGAGTCCTCATTACATTTATTATTACACTATTTCACAGAATAGTGAGGACTATTAATGCACTATCTAGGACCATCACTCTGTTCCCCGACTAGTCCCAGCTACATTCTCATTTTCTGAAGAGAACAATGAAAGCAAAAGGATGAGCTCAACTAGCCCAGTAAGAAATATTATGACTAAGATAATGCATAATAAATTATCGTTAGCCTTCAACAGTGTTAAACTGATACAATATAACAAACATCAAGTTTAACTGCAGCGGAACAAGCAATCCATTAGAAGAGTCAAGTAGAGAATAAAATCTACTATCTTCTATGATTTAAAAGATTTTTCATCACTTTTATCATTGGGACTCAACAATAAATAATCCACATCATCGAATCATCCCCGCACTACTGTGCCAAGGATATTCTTTAGTATCACAACCACGAATTATCCATGCACCACGGGCCAAAGATAATCATGTTTTCATCAACGGTCCTGATCATGCCATAAAACAATTCATCTTTGCACACTTGGCTGAAGAAAATCCATAGCCATAATCATACCAAAAACTGTTCATCAATGCACTACGGGCCAATGAAGACTTTTTTCACATCATTTGTAACATTACGATCATGATTATACCGAATAATCCCTGGTCATAATCATACCAAGTCCATCTATGCACTACAGGCCATAGATGACTTTCAACATAATATAAACATGAGGATGATGACAATGACATAATAATTCAATAAAACAGTTCAAGAATTAATTTATCCAGAACTAATAACGTCCCAAATTGTCAACACGATACTTCTTTGTAGAGTAAAATTTAAGAATGCTTAGAAGAATATTTCCATGAAAAGATACTAGATGAAGCGCAAATATCAAGGATATTCCACTAATTTCATGGAGTGTAAAAGTCAAAACTTTAATGAACTGAGTATAATTAAATATATGAAACTGCAAATGGATTTTCGCCCGCCATGCAATAATCCACGTAGACAGATCATTTCCACAATTTAATAAGGAATGAATACGAAGGATCATTCACCATGCATGTGGTAATCCACATAGACATGTTATTCCAACAGAATAATAAAGAATGGAATAATAAGGATTCACCATACGCGCGATAGATCGCATGCATGTGTTATTCCCAACGAATAATAAATAATAGAACCAGTCCCAAGATAAACGCATGCATGTGATATTACTCGAGAATAATAAATAATGGAACCAGTCCCAAGCATAAATGCGTAAAGCAGGATATTCCGGCGAAATAATAAATAATGGAATCGGTCCCAAGTAAACGCATTGCATGTGATATTCCGGCGAATAATAAATAATGAAACTAGGTCCCACAGTAAACGCATGCATTTGAGATATTACGACGAGAATAATAAAGAACGGAATATTAGAAGAATTTCACTATGTATGCGGTATTTCGCGTAAAACAAAGTTATTCCAACATAATAATAAAGAATGGAATAATAGAAGAATTTCACCAAGTATAGGGTATCCAGCGTGATACAAAAGTTATTTCAACCTAATAATAAAGAATGGAATAACGTAAGTTCTCTTCATGAATAAGAAAGAAAGAATACCCTTACGAGTCTGACAAATAATATTCCCTACCTTAAGAAGAAGAGTCTTTGGATATATGAGTAGTGAAGTAGCGAGAATACTTTTCTTCTTTCTCTCTATATAGTTTATCTCTCTGTAGTTTCAAAGTGAATTAAAAGAAATAATGAATGAATGAACTTCTATTTATAGAAAATAGACTACATAGTAACTAACTCATGAATCAGTTCAGATTGATTTACTTTAATCGACGGTCCATATTTAAAGCAAAATCTTTTAAATAAAATATAATATATTCTATTTATAATCTAATAAAATGAATAACTTTATAAAAGATTTTACTATGCAAAACACTATCACAGCAATTATACAAAACACTATGCATAATAAAATATAATATATTCTATTTATAGAATAACTTTATAAAAGTATTCTGCTTTTATATAAAAAGATTTTACTATACAAAATACTATGCGATACCTATATAACACTACGTATAATAGAATATAATATATTCTATTTATAGAATAACTTTATAAAAGTATTCTGCTTTTATATAAAAAGTTTTTCCGCTTTTATTACATTAATAATACCAATAACACAAAATGAGTGACTTATCACGTAAGCATCAATAATCAATACCGTCTACTTGTACGCAACCACGCGTATTCTTGTACTTTTTACTACCGAGTAGTTCAACAAAGATTAATCAGTAAAACTTCCGCCGTTATTTTTATAAAATATTTTTGGTATTTTCTCAATCGAATAATAATTCATTGTGGGGTCCACTAATGATTGTGCTTAGTTGCATCGAATATTCCCTCGATAAAATATTTCCCGACCAATCGAATATAATATGACAACTTGCATACTTTGCAAAATTTATAAATACTACCCATAACTATAACATTATATCAAATTCATTCCATAATATTCAAAAAAATATTTCGAGAAATTTAAATCTTTATTTATAAAATCTGGGGTCTCACAGCTTAGTTTAGAAATAAAAATCACACCAGAATCAGAGAATTCTTCTTCTATAATATTGAGCGTATTTCTTAAAAATATAAGGAAGTTTTGAGTGGAAAAAATAGTACAAGTTTTCTTCAAGAATATCTCCGCTATACAATTCAGAAGTACTCCCCTTTTAAGGTAAGAGATATTATTTTTGTTCAATATTCGTGAAAAATAATATTTTCTTCCATACTTTGTAGTATGTAATATTATTTCGTTTCAAATTTGGAATTCTACACTCATTTTGATAAGTATTGCTTTTATACTCCGTGAAATTAGTAGAATATCCTTGAAATTTGCGCTTCATCTAGTATCTTTTCACGGAAATATTATTTTAAACATTCTTGATAATTTTTAATCTTTTCATGCCGGGGTACTATTCACAAGATACTATTCACGGGGTACTATTCACCCCTATTTATGAGAAAAATTGATTTCTTTTCTGTCCAAATTATTTTTGATACAATATTATTCTTGAATTTTACTCCACAAAGTAGTATCATGTTCACAATTTGGACATTATTAAATTCTGGATAAATTGAATTATAAATCTTTAAAATTTATCATTGCTCTCATTTAATTGAATTCTTATATCATTGTCATCATCCTCATGCTTATATGTTAGTTCCCAAAGGGCACAATAGATCTAGAAGGGGGGTTGAATAGATCTTTTTCATTTCAAATACTTTTTTGGTTTATATTATTTTGTACATAGATTAACATAGGACAAACATAAGAATCTTTTCAAGCACAACGGAATAAGTAAAAGATCCCCTTCATTGATATATCCATAATCATACATACATTGTTCGTAGAGTAAGTTTAGTTGTAGCGCGCTAAAACATTCATAGCAGATTATAGCGCTTATAGTACATAATGTAAATGACATAATGTAAAAGACACAAGGGGTTTTAAGTGGTTCAGAGACTCAAGCTCCCAATCCACTCTTCTGCTTTCAACTAGCAGGATTTCCACTAAGGAAGGGCATCACCCTGAATCACTAAGATTCCTTCAAGGCCAGCAACCTTGGGACTTCAGTTCACTAAGAACTCTTCAAGGCCAACAACCTTGGGACTCCTCTAGTTCCCTAGGAACTCTTCAAGCCCATCAGTCTTGGAACTTCGTTTAGTCCCTCCTGACAAGGACCCCTCAGGCTCTGCTTCATTTAGTCCCTTTCGACAAGGACCCTTCTGGCCCTGGCTTTGTTGAGTTGTTTGTTTGTTGTTGTTGGAGTCGGTGCTGAACTGCTAAGATGTCATCATGCTATGAACATCTTCTATACTTAGTAGCTTGGCTTGATCATCCTTGAAGTGCAGCTGAGTGTTGCATGATGCTCAGCTTCTTAGGTTGCTCAACTACTCTGGATGACCCTTGATGAACCCGCCTTGACGATCATTCTCCTTGGTACTTGATGGTCGCATACGAGAGGCCTCTAAGATGACCGTAAGCACTTCATTAGTACTTAGAAGTCATTCTCTCACGCTTGACACCAAGATGGATTTTGTGATCTCCTTCATACTTCTCGATGCCATCTCATGATGGACTTGCTTAAGATGACCGTAGGCTCTTCTCTATTGTACTTAGAGTCTTCCCATGATGGACATCCAGATGGCATGATGCTCTCCTTTCCCTCGGCAGTTCAGAACACTCTTCATGTAGTAGAACTCTCACTTCTACATAGTAGAACTCACACTTATACTTCTTTCTTGATCTGACTTCTGAGTGTTGTTGGTGGATGGTAGAGTGAGCCTTAGGACTCACTATCGCATGGTTAGATCAGTCCACCTTCTCTCCAAAACTGACAACTCCAACAACCTTTGATCTTTGAAGCTCTTCCTTATTTATACTCCTTCCCAATCCTTCCGTTGGAAAGTAGCCGTTGAAGGCTATTCAAATCTCTTCAAAGATCTCGAGTTACTTGAGGTAGACTGCTTGATGTGACTTGTCATACTTTATCTGACGCTGCAGTCAACTGTTTCACCTACCCTGTCAGATGTATCACTTGAATGTCTTGGGCAGGTCAAAAACTTTATTACCTCTTTCTTATTCCTCGATCAGAGGTTGTCCTATTGCATTGATGCTCTCAATAGGCACTTGTCCGAATATTACCCTTCAGATTGAACTTTTGCCAATGCTTCAGTCTTCAGTTATTCGGACTCTACGATTCTGATGCACGTCTTCAAGGACTTGATCGTAGTGTCTTGTTGAGTGTTTCTCATTGACTGGTTGGTTTAACAGTACGATCTTAAAGAGTGTTGATTGGATCTTCAATGTAGAACAACTCTTCCTTGTTATGTGCAGTGCTTCAATACTTCTGCTTGCTTCAATCGCTCACAGATATCGATGGCCTAATTCCTCGCTTTCTCCGTCCCTTCGAATATCAAGACACTTGATTTGTGGCGCGTCCCAAATTTGCTTTCTCCTTGTGATCTCTCACTCACTTATCATCAATGAACCGACCACACTTAATCACTTTAGCCTTGCTCTTGGTGGTCGCCAAGATCTCTCGATTCACCTTCCACCGGTTCTTTTTCTTTGTTTGGCAAACACTACGATCTTGGTTACTTCCAAGATCGTTGTCTTCTATTCACTTGATAGCAACTGCACAAGCTGACTTTCCTTAGTTAATTTCTAAAGTCTTCTTTGGATTTCCTTGTGGAAGACTTCATCACGAATGGCCTTACACCTCAATCTTGATGCTGATTGGGTTGGTACTGAGATCTTCTGTTAGCCTGCATGCCATTCGTTGAGTGCTCTCTGGTTCCCTTACTGTGGATTGCATCTTTACAGTGCCAACCAGAGGCTTCGTTCCTTTGGATATTCTGGGAGTGCTCATATGTTGAGAACCATATATGCTCTAGGATTCATCCTTGTCATTATGAGCACTTCTGTTGAGGTCGTAGTTCTGCATTCTATGATTTAGCTTCGGCTGGTGCAGACACTACGATCCCGAGATCAGATCTTGACACTCTACGATTTCTTCCTTGCTTGTTGTCTTCATCTGATCTTGCTTGACTACGATCTCTGCATGTAATCAATAGACTCTACGAACTCAGAGTGTGATCTACGATTCTTGACTTGGCTTTGGCATCAATAGACTCTACGACTCTGAGTGTAGTATACGTATCTGTCTTGGCTTCCTAGCAGATGGCCGTCGGCTCAGTAAGCGTGTCGTCTCTACGATTCTGAACATGACTTCCTCGGCACACTACGATCCCGAGGAAGCTCTACTCGATAAACTATGATCCTTCTTCGTTTCCCTTGGCAGTCTACGAACTCCGAGATCTATTATCTTGCATACTCCTATTCTGCCTCGATAGCTCTCGAGTTATCCTTGACTCACCTGACAGACTACGACTTCTGGTGCAGTGCTCGACGATTAGACTAGCATATCTATTACATCATAAGATCAACCTAACAAGCTCATCTTTCTATATTTATAGTCCTTGTGCATCATTTCTTTTTAAGGACTTTACAAAGCTGTTTTGCTTATGTAGGATCAACTTAACATATTTGATCAATTCATTCTAAGTCCTTGTACATATATTTCTATTATCTATCAAAGGACTTTACAACTTTTCTTAATGCAAGCATACTTGTATATTCATTCATATATATCATAATCAAATCATATCTTAAATAGGAATATCATTCATATGTTTATGCCTGACAATCTCCCCCTATTTGATTATGACAAAAACACTAAGTGCGTATGCATATTATGAATGAATCTTATATACAGTGAGCAGCTGTATTTCTAAATAGATAATTATGAATGTCATTTATATTGATATGGCAATTTATATATTCAGACATTCTACATCCTAGATCCAGAACATACCTAACAGTTTAGAGATGTACCTCCTTGGCTTCATGTATGTTTCCAGGATGCTTGTTGATCAGCTACTCATCTGTTTCTTATTCTCGCTCTTGCTCCCCCTCAGATGATGACCTTCTGTCTCTGCTTGGCTCCCCTTCATCATCTTTTTGATCTGGCTCCCCCTCAGACTCTGCGATCTTGTTATCATAATCTTCTGGCTCCCCCTCAGATGAGGATACTCTTTCAACAAACCATCGCCTTCTTCTTTGACTTCTTCTCTCTCCTCCTCTCGCTTCTTCTTCGAGTGCCTCTTGCTCCTCTTTCTTTCTATGCCTCTTTTCTCCCCTTTTTTGTCATCAATCATTTGAGAGAGTCTGCCCATGTTGTAATTAAAATCGCCCATCGTGCGGGAGGTGTTGGCAACTTCAAACTTGAGTTCCTGCTGGCCTAGCTCAAGTTATACAAAGAAGGACTGCTTTAAGTCATCAATCTTGTCAGAGAGGGCTTCGATCTGCTTTGCATTTGCCTTTTGAATTTATAGGACTTCAGCCTTTTGATCTTGGATGGCCTTCTGATAGATGTTATCTCTCTCTTGGAGTTTGAGAGATACATCAACCAAGATAGCTTGAAGCTTGTGCTGGAAAGAATCATCTCCTAACGTCATTGCCTCGCTTCACGTGATTCTTTAGTGAGCATAGATATCTTCTTGCTTAGATCATCAGAGCTCTTCAGTAGTTCTTGCTCCAAAGTAGTTTGATCCTTTTGGTTGGCAGCTTCAAGTTGAACAATAGATTGGACTCTACGATTGTCATCTTTGGACAAATTTTCAAATGTTTGGATAATCTGAACAATCGTGGAATACCAATTCTTGTGGAGGATGATGGAGTGTCTGATAGCAATTGCTTGATCATAAGGAGGCTTCGGTTTTGGACTTGAACATCATCGCCAGTAGAGAGTGAATGTGCTCTACGATCGCCTCCTTGGTCACGGCTCTTCTTCCTTCAGAATCCACTCTACGATCGTAGGGGATATAGAGATTTTCAACTTGTCGATAGACCTTGAAGTGAGGCTGGTTTGTTATCATCTTTGTGGCATAACTTTTCACCCTTGAAAGTTTTGGGCTACCAGTTCCATGCTTGGAAATGTCTTGTAACACTAGTTGAGGTAGCTTTCATCTCCTTCAGTAAAGGCCTTTAGCCATGGCATCCGCTGGAAGAACCATCTCTCTGGTGAAGCATCTGTTAGATCATTTGACACTTCCTCTACGATACTTCTGCTAAATCTTGCAGGAGAGGGAACTGGATAATCTTCTTGTTCGTCTGCTTCCTGAGGTGCAGAACCAGAATCTTCTTCAATCTCTTCTCTCTCGGAGCCTGAACTTTCTTGATTATTTTCAGCAGGGAATTCCTCTAGCTGCATTTCATTCTCAGAACCTTCTTCAGCCAGATCTTCTTCAGATTCATCTTCTTCATTGCTGGTTTCTTCTTCAGCATTTTCTCCCTGGGATACAGACTCATCATCACTTAATTCAATGATGGCATTTGATTGACCACTGCTTCTTTTGAAGGCAAACTTGGCTTGTAGTTTGTAGCTTTTCCTTCTTCTTGGAGGTTCAGGTATGGGAGAGTCAGACTCTTGTTCTTTTTCAGACTCAGACTTCTCTGATTCAGCAGACAAACTTCTTTGAGGTTTAGCACTGGCATGAACATATTCTTCTTTCTTGGACTCATCACTTTCTGAGCCATTATGAGGGCTTTCTGGATTGGAAGGGACATTCTCTTCTTCTTCTTGAACAACATTTTCTGACCCATTCTCTAGGCTTGTTGGGGCAGTTGCATCTGGGGATGCATTTTGGTCATCTTGATTTTCTTTCATCATCGAGAGTTATCGCTTTCGAGGATTGCCATGGGCTTGATCATTCTTTTTTTGTCGATTATTCTTTTGACTTTCTTCCATCCCATCGCCTTCAATTTCATCATTGGACACTGATTGTGGGAACTGGACCTTGGCATCTGTTTCCTTTTTTCTTCTATCGACTTTCACGTCCCTTTCTTCAAAGCAGATGTCTTGATTTGGGAAGCTAAGGTTGGTTTGTCTTTCACCTTAGCTTTCTTCTCGATCGCCCTCAAGCAACTCGCCGCTTCTTCTCTTTGTTGTTTCAAAGAGTTAGGACCTTTTCTTCTTTGTCCTTGTCTCGGAGGAGACTCTCCTTGGTGTGGCCTGGGCTTTCTTCATCACCAGCTTTTCTTCACAACTTTTTAATTTCTTCCTTCACTGGTGTGTGATTTTTTGCTTGCTTGAACCATCGACTCGTAGCTCTCTGCCTTCTACTATCTTTCTCTTCTTTGCAGAGGTTCTATCACGCTCCCAAATTGTCGACCTTTTGTTCTCCTTGGGGTTCTTCTTCTAGTTCTCAAATAATTGTGGAGACATCACTTTGTGCACATTCAAGGCTTCCCCCTCATCATCCTTGATTTTCCCTCCTAGCTTCTTCTTCAGTATGATACTCAGTAGCCTTCCATGAAACACCTTGGTCAGGGGCTTTTCAGTGGATTTCTTCTTCTCAGCCTTCTCGAATCACTTAGAGATTTGATCTAACAAGATAGCTCCAAAGTCAATTTGTTTCTTCAGAACTATTGCTGACATTATCTTCAACTGTTGGTCAATCACTGTATCATATGCAGTGTTTTTGCACAGTATGCATTTTCCAACAATTTCAGCAAGGAACTCATATTCTTCAGGAAACTCCTTCTTCATGTCTTTGAAACTAGGGTTTCTTTGGTACCCCGTCAACTCCTTTGCTTGTTCAGTGTTGACATCTTCAAGGTTCTTTAGCCCTTAGTTAGGAAAACCTAGGCATTGATTGAGGTCAAAGGATTTCAGCTTCAGAGTCTGACCTTTAACCTTGGTAGACAGAGTTCCAAAGTTTATGGAGACGTTTGAGTAGAATTCTTTAACTAGGTCAATGTACACACGAGTACTTGCCTCAAGGCATTCTAAAAACCCAGCTTTCTTCACGAGTTCAAGTATGTCCCTGAATTTCTTCTCAAATTTCTCAAACGATTTGGTTCCGAGCTGAATGCCGGTGATAACTTGCCAGTTCTCCATTTGAATAGTTCGAAGACCGTGGGTGTTTGATTTAAAGAGGTTTATGAGAGATGGCTGTCTGTGATTTGGTAAGGCTCTGGAGGGTTAACTGATTTTGCTCTTGAAAAGCTTTTTAGGGTTTTGAAAATGGGAGGGAGAAAGGTTCGATATCTTTTGGTAACTGTCTGCAGATTTGAAATTGTCTTTATGGTAGTTCCTTCTATCTCTGCACACTCAGTGATGTGTTAACTGTCCATTGGTTGCACGTTGCCCAGTAATGAGCTGTAACTCCCCATAACTTTTTAGTTATCAGAAGAGTGGACGTTTAATTGACGTGGCTTTGACCGTTGACCTTTTGATTCATAGAGTAGCATGATGAGGCAACTATAGACTCTACGATTTCCTTTGTTGACTCAACGATCAACTTCTGAGAGATGCTGCAGTGGATGGCTTTGTCTTTCCTCCTTACTTCGATGCAGCATAGCTCAATCACTGATGTATTCGAACTTATCTCCTCAACTTGAATGGCTTAGCAAATGTCTTATTCTTCCTGCTCCTTGTGGAACTGGTGTACCCTTTCGTAGGACTACGATCGTTGAGTTGTCTTCTACGATCACCGAGGTTGACTCACGATCGTTTAGTCCTCTTCAAACTCAACTCTACGATCGCTTGGTGACTTGGTTTTGGTTTTTTGAGATGAACTAGATCAAGCATTCCTTCTGGGATAAGGTAGCTCAGGAAGGGCCAACCTCTTAGAGTGAGCTAAGGGTCAGGTTTGTCCCTGAGGCGCTTTCGAGATGAAGTGCTATGGCAATGATTTGCAATAACATCTCATTAGACCTTTTCTGGTGGGGAGGTCTTCTACCAGCTCTAGATATCTGCATTGTTGAAATCGTGGTGTCCTCATGCTCTTACGCTAGGATCATATGTTTGATCGTAGGCACTTCACGATTATGGATTGGATGGCTGAAGGGTTATCGAGAAGACGCTTTTGAGACGCTCCTACCGACTATGGATCTTCATTTGGTTCATCGACCACAAAGTTTTGGGACTCAGAGTCGGTACATCTCTTCAAGGTTTATTAGTCTTTGTTATTCCTTAATGTATCACCGCCCCCACATTGTTGATGTTGTCTTCTCGGATATATATGATTCCTTCTCCTTCATTTTCATTTGAAGGTCACCAAATTGCATGTCTCCTTCCTGGCCGGAATCATCATCATCGCTTAGTTTTTCCTTGTATCGTCGAGATGAGTATTTTCAGGATTGATCACTCTACGATCATTTGACAGCACTACGAACGTAGTCTCCTTTGATAGTCCTGAGATTGAGAAGTTTTGCTTCTTAATGAACTCCTTTTGTCTTAAGTTCAATGATCTTCTGTTATGAGCTTCCCTTGAGGATCCTTTTCATAAAGCATGCCTTTCTTAATATGAGCATATAGAATCCTCTTTATCTTCTGTTGCATGACATGCTCCTATATACAGATTTACAGCCATGTGAGCTCCATTCCGGTTAGCTCAAATGGTCTTCAAGGACAGGCTTGGACATATAGGAACTTTATCAGACTCATTTCTAAACAGTCCTTAGCCTTCTGCTGGTTGAGTCTTCTTGAATGAAGTCTTCTGCTTCAGCATTCCTCAGTGTGGTCAGACTGACCAAGTACCTGCAGGTTTAAATATGTTTCTATTTTTGGTACCCATAGTTAAATGGGTCCTGCTAGGTTAGTTTTCTAAACCCCTGTTCTTCTTATTTGGATAATCATCATATTTATCACCAACATACATATTCATGTATGCACCTATCTTATGATCATACATTTTGAGATGCATGATGGTGAGTGCGTGTAGGATTTGGCATCTAATAATACAATCTCTATCTATGATGGTTTCATCATTCACTGGGTTATGTTCATAATGATTAAGTGTTCACAGAGTGAGAATCAACTCTACGATTTAGGAGTATCTAGTTGATTCATTGAGGTGATCAGTTTCTACGAATCAGCAAGATCCTTTTGCAGAACTGATCATGCTCTGTGTGTTATCAAACACTTAGAACATAGGCTTGTACATACATACTAACCCATCAACAAGGATTACTTCACATAAAGTTTATTAGGCCGGTGATGTTCTTATGACCTATTTCAGATTTCCTTTAAGATGTCATCTTCAACCTAAAACTTGGATGGAGAGAAAGTTTATAGTCATTTGAGTTTCCATCCTCAGGTTACTTTCTCTCTTCACCTTTTTAGGTAGATTATGACTTCTTGATAGAATCCTGTTATAGTTCATAAGGAGATGCAATTATGATGAATGCATTTATAATAGTGAGGAATCGTACCTTTTTACTGTCAGTTACTAAACAGTCATTTATCATGGATATACTGAGTTTAGGTATTGATGAGCATAGCTTTACTTTTGCTCCTGACAGCTTATTGCTCTTGCTGGCCTTTAATCAATCAGTAGTGGTCTTGAAGATATAGCCCACGAGAATCTCAGCATTAAGATCTTTGACATCCTTTAGCTAATAGAGTTTGCACCCAGCTGTTGGTTGGCCAGGCATAAGTTTGAGAAGATCTTCTTTCTTCTCTCGATAAGCATTTCTTAGCATGTATGGCTTCTTCATCTTTCAGACTGGTGGGTGCATGACTCTTCGTTATTGACGTCTCTTGAGTGTTCTCGTCTGGTCTTAGAACTACAAGATTGATTGTAAGCTAGGATTGGTCTTCTTGATGTGCTAATAGAGACCACGGACCAATCTGAGCAGCTTCAGGTGTATATACACATTTTACCTATACACAATATTTCCAACATGTGAGCTCATCTGCATATAACAAGTTACTTACTACTAAACTAAGTTTAGAACAATGTTAGTGCCTTGGATCAGACTCAAAGCGATTAGCTTTTGAATATAGCATGAGAACTTGCTCTGATACCAATTGTTAGTTCCTAGAAGGCACAATAGATCAAGAGGGGGGGGTTGAATAGATCCTTTTCATTTCAAATACTTTTTCAGTTTATATTATTTTGTACATAGATTAACATATGACAAACATAAGAATCTTTTCAAGCACATCGAAATAAGTAAAAGATCCCCTTCATTGATATATCCATAATCATACATACATTGTTCGTAGAGTAAGTTTAGTTGTAAGCAGTTAAAACATTCATAGCAGTTATAGTACATAATGTAAATGATATAATGTAAAAGACACAAGGGGTTTTAAGTGGTTTAGAGACTCAAGCTCCTAATCCACTCTTCTGCTTTTAACTAGCAGGATTTCCACTAAGGAAGGGCAGCACCCTGAATCACTAAGATTCCTTCAAGGCCAGCAGACTTGGGACTTCAGTTCACTAAGAACTCTTCAAGGCCAACAGCCTTGGGACTCCTCTAGCTCCCTAGGAACTCTTCAAGCCCAGCAGGCTTGGAACTTCGTTTAGTCCCTCCGGACAAGGACCCCTCAGGCCCTGCTTCATTTAGTCCCTTTGGACAAGGACTCTTCTGGCCCTGGCTTTATTGAGTTGTTTGTTTGTTGTTGTTGGAGTCAGTGTTGAACTGCTAAGATGTCTTCATGCTCTGAACATCTTCTATACTTAGCAGCTTGGCTTGATCATCCTTGAAGTGCAGCTGAGTGTTGCATGATGCTCAGCTTCTTAGGTTGCTCAACTACTCTGGATGACCCCTTGATGAACCGCCTTGACGATCATTCACCTTGGTACTTGATGGTCGCATATGAGAGAGCTTCTAAGATGACCGTAAGCACTTCATTAGGTACTTAGAAGTCGCCTCACGCTTGACACCAAGATGGCTTTTGTGATCTCCTTCTTCTTTACTTACTCGATGCCTTCTCATGATGGACTTGCTAAGATGACTGTATGCTCTTCTCTATTGTACTTAGAGTCTTCCCATGATGGACATCCAGATGGCATGATGCTCTTCTTTCTCTCGATAGTTCAGAACACTCTTCATGTAGTAGAACTCTCACTTCTACATAGTAGAACTCACACTTCTACTTCTTTCTTGATCTGACTTCTGAGTGTTGTTGGTGGATCATAGAGTGAGCCTTAGGACTCACTATCGCATGGTTAGATCAGTCCACCTTCTCTCCAAAACCGACAACTCCAGAAACCTTTGATCTTTGAAGCTCTTCCTTATTTATACTCATTCCCAATCCTTCTATTGGAAAGTAGTCGTTGAAGGCTATTCAAATCTCTTCACAGATCTCGAGTTGCTTGATGTAGACTGCTTGATGTGACTTGTCATACTTTATCTGACGCTGCAGTCTACTGTTTCACCTACCCTGTCAGATGTATCACTTTAATGTCTTGGGCAGGTCGAAGACTTTATTACCTCTTTCTGATTCCTCGATCAGAGGTTGTCTTATTGCATCGATGATCTCAATAGGCACTTGTCCGAATATTACCCTTCAGATTGAACTTTTGCCAATGCTTCAGTCTTCAGTTATTCGGACTCTACGATTCTGATGCACGTCTTCAAGGACTTGATCGTAGTGTCTTGTTGAGTGTTGCTCATTGACTAGTTGGTTTAACACTACGATCTTGAAGAGTGTTGATTGGATCTTCAATGTAGAACAACTCTTCCTTATTTTGTGCAAAGGCTTCAATACTTCGCTTGCTTCATTCGCTCTCGACATCGATGGCCTAATTCCTTTGCTCTCTGTCCCTTCTAAATATCAAGACACTTTATATTTGTGGCACATCCAGCTTGCTTTCTCCTTGTGATATTACGCTCACTTATCATCAATGAACTGACCCTGCACTTAATCACTTTAGCCTTTCTCTTCAGAAGCTGGCCAGTATCTCGGTTCTCCTTCCATCAGTTCCTTCTCTGTTTGGCAAACACTACGATCTTGGTTTCTTCCAAGATCATTGTCTTCTGTTCACTTGATAGCTACTGCACAAGCTGACTTTCCTTAGTCAACTTCTGAAGTCTTCTTTGGATCTCCTTGTGGAAGACTTCATCACGAATGGCCTTACACCTCAATCTTGATGCTGATTGGGTTGGTACTAAGATCTTCTGTTAGCCTGCATGCCATTCGTTGAGTGCTCTCTGGTTCCCTTACTGTGGAATGCATCTTTGTAGTGCCAACTAGAGGCTTCGTTCTTTTGGATATTCTGGGAGTGCTCATTTGTTGAGAATCATATATGCTCTACAATTCATCCTTGGCATTGTGAGCACTTCTGTTGAGGTCGTAGTTCTGCACTCTACGATTCAGCTTCGGCTGGTGCAGACACTACGATCCTAAGATCAGATCTTGACACTCTACGATTTCTGCCTTGCTTATTGTCTTCATCTGATCTTGCTTGACTACGATCTCTGCATATAATCAATAGACTCTACGAACTTAGAGTGTGATCTATAATCCTTGACTTTGCTTTGGCATCAGTAGACTCTACGACTCTGAGTGTAGTCTACGTATCTATCTTGGCTTCGGCAGATGACCGGTCGGCTCGTAGGCAGGCTGTCTCTATGTTTCTGAACATGACTTCCTCAGCACACTACGATCCCGAGGAATCTCTACTCGATACACTACGATCCTTCTTCGTTTTCCTTGGCAGTCTACGAACTCCGAGATCTACTATCTTGCATACTCCTATTCTGCCTCGATAGCTCATGAGTTATCCTTAACTCACCTGGCAGACTACGACTTCTGGTGCAGTGCTCGACGATCAGACTAGCCTATCTATTACATCATAAGATCAACCTAACAAGCTTGATCTTTCTATATTTATAGTCCTTGTAAATCATTTCTTTTTAAGTACTTTACAAAGCTGTTTTGCTTATGTAGGATCAACCTAACATATTTGATCAATTCATTCTAAGTCCTTGTACATATATTTCTATTATCTATCAAAGGACTTTACAGCTTTTCTTAATGCAAGCATACTTGCATATTCATTCATATATATCATAATCAAATCATATCTTAAATAGGAATATCATTCACATGTTTATTCCTGACATTATATTGTGATGAAAGTCATCTTTGACCCGTAGTGCATAGATGAACTGTTGATTGGCATGATTATGACCAGGAATTATGTATCCATATAATCATGACCAGCAATGTTATAAATGTTGTGGTAAAAGTCCTCATTAGCCCGTAGTGCATTGATGGACAATTATTGGCAAGATCATGACCATTGGTGATAATAATGAATATCTTTGGCCCGTAGTGCATGGATAATTCGATGATGTGAATTATTGAGCTGTGTTACAGCGATAAAATATTGATGATGAACTTTTAAATCATAGAAGATAGTAGATATTATGCTCTACTTGACTCTTCTAATGAATTGCTTGTTCCGCTGCAGTTAAAGTTGTTGTTTATTGTATTCTATCAATTTTTATACTGTTGAAGGCTAATGATAATTTATTTTGCATTATCTTAGTCATAATATTTTTTACTAGGCTAGTTGAGCTCACCCTTTTCTTTCATTGTTCTCTTCAAGAAATGAGAATATAGCTGGTACTAGTCGGGAAACGGAGTGATGGTCCAAGATGGTGGCTATAGTAGTCCTCACTATTCTATGAAATAGTGTGATAATAAATATAATGAGGATTCCATTTGAGTTTGGATATTGTCTACGAGACAATATTCGTATTACAGTTGTATAATTAAGTTTGTATTTGAATTTTGTACCATGTATTTGGCGACTCGAAATGAGTTGTGTATACCTATTTTGGGGACATCATAGTTGATATCAAAGCTTAGGGATATGATCACTAGCTGAGATGTGAGATTAGAATTAGGAGGGGAGAGATGGGTAAATCCTTCGCTAGTATGACCTACCTAACCTTAATTGTTATTTAATTGGTCGGTCAAAATATAAGGATAATATGTGGCATGTCAATTAACCCTTGTTTTCTGGCATTGTTTGAAAATGGCATCTGAAAATGTTGAGATAAACAATGGAGCACATGAGACCATTGAGTCACTGATGATCAATAAACAGGATACTGTGCATCAAGAAGGCAATAATCCTCATGCAAACAACAACAACGACCAAATGATGAATGACGGGATGTTTAGAAGCTTTCTGCAATTCATGCAACATCAGGCGAGGGAGACTCCTGTTCAAAATGCAGGTGAAAACACTGACAACTCATGGATAGTCACCGCTAAACAGTTCAAGGAGCTAGGACCACCGGAGTTTTTGGAAAAGCCAGAACCACTTAAGGCAGAGACGTGGATAAAGCAGATCACCAAGATATTTGATGTCTTGGGATGCTCCAAGGAGCAAAAGGTTCCCTTTGCCACCTTTATGTTGCGAGGAGAGGCAGATTATTGGTGGGAATCTGTAAAGCGTACTCAACTTGCTGCACTAAAGATATCTTGGGAGAAGTTTCAAGAATTGTTCAACGACAAGTACTTTCCCGAAAGTATTCGTCACATGACGGAGGTGGAGTTCATCAAGCTGGAGCAAAATAATATGATCGTGTCGCAATACGAGGCTAAGTTTGCTGAGTTGTCCGGTTTACATCCCATTTGGTTGATAATGAGGAGAGAATGACGCGAATGTTTCTATGAGGTTTGAAACCTGAAATACGTCAATACCTCATTTCTCACAAACTTTGCTTGTATTCAGATGTTGTGAATAGGGCTCAGTTATTGGACCGCGATAATGAGTCAACCCAACCAAGAGAGAGCAGCCGATAAAATGATAATACTAGTGGTAGCAGTCATTGAAGCGGTGACAACAAACGTGGAGGAAATCAACATGCCAGAAATGGTAACCACTTCGGTGGTAATCCTGGACAAGATAATAGAAGTAAAAATTTCAAGAAGAGGAGATTCAACAATGATGGAAAGACAGCAACACCAGCACCAGCACCCGTTTTCAAGGAATGAGAACGACCACCGGTCGTATGCTATAAATGCGGACATGAAGGACACATCAGTCCAAACTGTACGCAGTAACCCAAAGTGTGTTACAATTGCGGAAAGGAAGGTCATTTTGTAATACCTCAACTTTTATGAATAAAGATGATTTTTTCTCTAAATATCATTTTTGAATATTAAGGTGTGAATTTGTTAAAATGTTATAGTTGTGGGTAATATTTATAAATTTTACAAAGTAAGCAAGTTGTCATAAAATATTCGATTGGTTGGGGAATATTCGTTTTAACAGAAAATATTCGTACGACGTTACAATCATTGGTGGACCCCACAAAGGAATTATTGTCAGAGTTAGAAAACAACAGAAATATCTTTTTATAAAAATAATGGCAAAATTTTTACCGTTAACTGTTGAAATACCCGGTGATAAAAGTACAGTAATACGCGTGGTTGGATAGTAGCACACGATATTGATTATTGATGCTTACGTGAGAAGTCACTCAGTTTTATTCAATTATTGCCACATTAAGTGTTGTATAGTATCTCACGTTATTGATTCAATTATTGTCACAATAGTTTATATTATTAAATCAATAATTGAGACGACAAAGTTATTCATATTATTATTTGCATTATTGACAATGTCTAGAAAGTTCTGTCGAGGAAAGAGGTTTGGTCACCTAATTGCACGCCAATAGGGAGAAATCCTTATCGGAAAACTCCATCTTTCCTGGGAATGATCTAGTTGTTAATATTGCAAGTTATATTATTGATGAATAATTATTGTTTAAAAATATGTTTTGTGAAGCTAAGTGAATTGAGATAAAAAGAGGAGATTTTTATGAAGTATTTGTTGTAAGTTTAGCGTACTATTTGGACCCCCACTTACTCATTTTTCAAAATAATCGGTAGAGTATATATATATATATATATATATCGTATTATAAATATATATATATATATATATATATATATGAAATGTGTGTGAATGTGAGATGAGTGGTGTGCCGTGTGGGCTATGTAATTTATATATATATATAAATTATATAAGTTTTATTTTTTATATAAATAGAATATATTATATTTTATTATGCATAGTGTTTGCATAGTATTGCATAGTAAAATAAGATTTTAGCCGAATTAGTCCGTGATTTTCCCACTGTGCATCAGTTTCTAAATAGTATCCTTCCATTCTCCTATAAATAGGATGCTTTAGTTTAGAATTGAAAATCACAGCAGAATCAGAGAATTCTTCTTCTATAATATTGAGCGTATCCCCGCCCTACCAATCAGAAATACTCTCTTAAGGTAAGGGATATTATTTTTGTTCAATATTCGTAAGAAATAATATTTTCTTCCATACTCTGTAGTATGTAAGTAATATTATTTTGTTTCAGATTCTGAATTCTACACTCCTTTTATTAAATTATTGCTTCTATACTCCTTGAAATCAGTAGAATAACCTTGAAATTTGCGCTTCATCTAGTATTTTTCATGGAAATATTATTCTGAGCATTCTTGATAATTTTAATCTTTTCATGCCGGAGTACTATTCACAGGGTATTATTCCCGAAGTACTATTCACGGGGTACTATTCACCTGAGGTACTATTCATGACAAAAATTGATTTCTTTTCGGTCCAAATCATTTTTGATACAATATTATTCTTGAATTTTACTCCATAAAGCAGTATCATGTTGATAATTTGGACAATTATTGAATTCTGGATAAATTGAATTAGAAATCTTTAAAATTTATCCTTGCTATCATTTAATTGAATTCTTATATCATTGTCATCATCCTCATGCTTATATTGTGATGAAAGTAATCTTTGGCTTGTAGTGCATAGATGGACTGTTGATTGGTATGATTCTGACCAGGGATTATTCGGTATAATCATGACCCGTAATGTTACAAATGATATGGTAAAAGTCCTCATTGGCCCATAGTGCATTGATGGACAGTTGTTGACATGACCATGACCATTGGTGATTACACGAATATCCTCGCCCGTGTAGTATGGATAATTCAAAGGATGTGGATTATTTATTAATTCGAGTCTCGTGATAAAATTGATGATAAACTTTTTAAATCATAGAAGATAGTAGATATCATGCTCTACTTGACACTTCTAATGGATTGCTTATTCCGCTGCAGTTAAACTTCTTGTTTATTGTATTCTATCAGTTTAACAATGTTGAAGGCTAACAATAATTTATTCTGCATTATCTTAGTCATAATATTTCTAACTGGGCTAGTTGAGCTCACCCTTTTGCTTTCATTGTTCTCTTCAGGAAATGAGAACGTAGCCAGGACTAGTCGGAGAATGGAGTGATGGTCCAGGATGGTGGCTATAGTAGTCCTCACTATTCTATGAAATATTATGATAATAAATGTAATGAGAACTCCATTTGAGTTTGGATATTGTCTATAAGACAATATTCATGTAAAAACTCTCAGTTACGCTTTTGTCGTATTGTATAAATGAAGTTTATATTTAAGTTCTGTACCATGTATTTGGCGACTCAGAATGGGTGATGTATTCTTATTTTGGGGGCGTCACAATTGGTATCAAAGCTTAGGGATATGATCCCTGGCTGAGATGTGAGACTAGAACTAGGAGGGGAAAGACGGGTAAATCCTTCGCTAGTATGACCTACCTAACCTTATTTGTTATTTAATTGGTCGGTCAGAATATAGGGATAATATGTGGCATGTCAATTAACCCTTGTTTTATAGCAGTGTTTGAAAATGACATCCGAGAATGTTGAGATAAGCAATGGAGCACATGAGACCGTTGAGTCACCGATGATCAATAACCAGGATAATGTGCATCAAAAAAGCAATAATTATCATGTTCACAACAACACCGACAAAATGATGAACGACGAAATGTTTAGGAGCTTTCTGCAATTCGTGCAACATCAGGCAAGAGAGACTCCTGTTCAAAATGTAGGTGGAAACACTGAAAACTCTCGGACGGTCACCGCTAAGCAGTTCAAGGAACTGGGACCACAGGAGTTTTTGGGAAAGCCAGAGACATGGATAAAGCAGATCACCAAGATATTTGATGTCTTGGGATGCTCCGAGGAGAAAAAGGTTCCTTTTGCCACCTTCATGTTGCGAGGAGAGGCATATTATTGGTGGGAATCTGTAAAGCGTACTCAACCTACCGCACTAAAGATGTATTGGGAGAAGTTTCAAGAATTGTTCAACGACAAGTACTTTTCCGAAAGTATTCGTCACATGAAGGAGGTGGAGTTCATCAAGCTGGAGCAAAACAATATAACCGTGTCGCAGTACGAGGCTAAGTTTGTCGAGTTATCCCGATTTGCATCCCATTTGGTAGATAATGAGGAGCGTATGACGCAAATGTTTCAGCGAGGTTTGAATCCCGAAATACGTCAATACCTTATTTCTCACAAACTTTGCTTGTATTCAGATTTTGTGAATATGGCTCAGTTATTGGAGCGTGATAATGAGTCAACCCAACCAAGAGAAAGTAGCCGATAAAATGATAATACCAGTGGTAACAGTCATCGAAGCGGTGAAAACAAACGTGGAGGAAATCAACATGCCTGAAATGGTAACCACTTTGGTGGTAATCCTGGCAAAGACAATAGAAGTGGAAATTTCAAGAAGAGGAGATTAAATAATGATTGAAAGACAGCAGCACCAGCACCCGTTTTCAAGGAAGGAGAACGACCACCGATCGTATGCTACAAATGCGGAGGGGAGGGACACATCAGTCCAAACTATACGCAGTAGTCCAAAGTATGTTATAATTATGGAAGAGAAGTTCACCTAGCCCGATTTTGTCGTGTAGTGAAGTCAAGTCCAGTTGGGACGGTGACACCAAATGTCATCCCAGACAAGTTAAAGTCGGTAGTTTAAGAGAGAGCATTTGTCATGACCTCCCAAAAAGAGAGGAACCCGAATGAGGTTATCATGGGTAAGCTAATCATAAACTCTTGTGAAGTCTATACCTTTTTTGATACCGGTTATACCCATTCTTTTATTTCGCCTACTTGCGCTCAACGTTTAAATTTAACTTCGAAAAAATTAGACTTTGACTTATTTGTTGAAACTCTGTTGGGAGAAACCTTCATTACATCCATTGTTTATAAGTCTTGTTTGATTCAAATCGGTACCCTCACGTTACTTGTCGATCTTATCTCTTTGAAAATACTTGCATTTGACGTGCATGATTTTAGGGATTGATTGGTTAACTACCCATCATGCTAAAATTGATTATTTTCGTAAGGTTGTTAGTTTTCATATTCCTAACCAACCTATTATGCGAATTCAAGCAACCAAACCACTAAAGTCAATCACTGTCATATCAAGCCATAAAGCTATTCATTTATTGAAAAACGGATGTCAACCTTTCTTAGCCCATGTCACGGATTTAAACAAAAATACGTCAGATTTGAATGATATTTCTATTGTTAATAAATTTCCTGGCGTATTCCTTGAAGAACTTCCTGGCCTACCCCCAGAGCGTGAAATTAAATTTTGTATCGACCTTGAACCCCGTACAAAACTAATTTCCAAAGCCCTATATCGAATGGCTCTTATTGAACTTCAGGAGTTAAAAACCCAACTACAAGAATTGTTAGACATCAGTTTCATTCGTCCTAGTATGTCTCCTTAGGGTACTCCTATTTTATTCGTAAAGAAGAAAGATAGGAGTATGCGACTTTGTATTGATTATCGGGAGTTGAATCATGTCACCATCAAAAATAGGTACTCGTTACTTCGCATTGATGACCTGTTTGACCAGTTGTAAGGAGCAAAATTCTTTTTAAAGATCGATTTTCATTCTGGATATCATCAGTTAAAGATTAAAACTAATGACTTTCCAAAGACTACTTTCAGAACTCGATACGGACATTACGAATTTCTAGTCATATCTTTTGGATTGACTAATGCTCCTATTGCCTTCATGGATATAATGAACCGAGTATTCAAGAAATATTTGGATCATTTTGTGGTTGTCTTTATTGATGACATTCTCATTTACTCCAAAAGCCGTGAAGATCATGAGCAACACTTGAGGCTGATACTCCAAAAGCTTCGTGAAAACAAGTTGTATGCCAAGTTGAAGAAATGCGAGTTCTGGCTTGAGAAGTAGCATTCTTTGGGCACGTGATATCAAATCACAAAATATCTGTTGACCCAGTAAAGATTGAAGCAATACAAATCTGGGAGCAATCTAAGTCAGTGACCGAAGTACGGAGCTTTCTGGGTTTAGCTGGTTATTATCAGAGATTCGTGGAAGGATTTTCTCGAATCATTACTCCATTAACTTAGCTGACTCAAAAAGATACAAAATTCAGTTGGAGCGAGGAATGTGAGAAGAGTTTTCAAGAACTCAATAGGAGACTCATTTCAAAGACTGCTACGATAATACCATCCGCACGGAGGATTTGTCATCTGATGATGCTTCAGCCAGAGGGTTAGGATGTGTTCTCATGCAACATGGGAAAGTCATAGCCTATGCCTCACGATAACTCAAAGAATATGAGAGGAATTATCCTACTCATGATCTAGAGTTGGCAACAGTAGTTTTCGCGCTTAAAATCTGGAGGCATTACCTGTATTGGAGAAAGTGGAGATCTATACGGATTATAAAAAGCCTCAAATATTTCTTCACCCAAAAGGAGCTCAACATGTGGCAACAACGTTGGCTCGAACGGTTGAAAGATTACGATCATACCATTCAATACCATCTTGGAAAAGCAAACGTAGTAGCTGACGCGTTGAGTAGAAGATCATATGCGGGTACGAGTGTAATATTGTCAACACAAAGGCCCATTTTGTATGGTTTACGAAGGATGGAGATAGAGTTAAAGACTCCAAGGGCCCACGTGATGATGTCAAATATACGAGTAGAACCGATATTAATTGATAAAGTTAAAGCTGCTTAAACCACGTATCTGGAGCTGATGCATATGAGAAAGAAAGTACATGAAGATGTTATTCCGGAAGCAAGAATCAATGAAAAAGGAATACTTCGAATCAACTTCAGACTTTGTGTTCCTAATGACTCTGATTTGAAGTATAAAATTATGATGGAGGCGAATAACACACCGTTTCAATCCATCGTGGGAATACCAAAATGTATCGTGATCTTCAATATATATTTTGGTGGAGCAATATGAAGAGAGAGAGATCGCGGAGTTTATCTCAAGGTGTCTAACTTGTCAAGGTGTCTAGGCAGAGCATCAAATGCCAAAAGGTCCATTGCAACCACTTAAAATTCCAGAATGGAAGTGGGAACACATTACCATGGATTTCGTTATTGGTCTTCCCAAGGTTTCTCAAGGCATAAATGCAATTTGGGTCATTATTGATAGATTAACCAGTTCTGCTCATTTCTTACCTGTACGATAAACTTATTCACTTGAACGTCTTGCTCGTATATATATAAATGAGATTATAAGACTTCATGGTATGCCAGTATCCATAGTTTCTAATTGAGACCCAAGATTCACTTCACGATTTAGGGTTAGTTTGTGAAAAGCTATGGGCACGGATTTACGATTCAGTTTGACATATCATCCTCAAACGGACGGGAATTTGGAGAGGACTATTCAAACTCTTGAAGATCTATTAAGACTCTGTGTCCTAAACTTCAAAGGAAGTTGGGACAAGTTCTTGCCATTAGTGGAATTCTCCTACAATAACAGTTATCAGGCAAGTATTGGCATGGCTCCATTCGAGACGTTGTATAGACGCAAGTGTAAGACCCCAACTTTTATGAATAAAAATAAATTTTTCTCGAAAAATATTTTTGAATATTACGGTGTGGATTTGATATAATGTTATAGTTGTGGGTATTATTTACAAATTTTGCAAAGTAAGCAAGTGGTTTATATAATATTCGATTGATCGGGGAATATTCGTTTTAACAAGGAATATTCGTATGACGGCACAATCATTGGTGGACCCCACAATGAAAGTATTGTCGTAGTTAGAAAATGACAGAATTATCTTTTTATAAAAATAACGGCGAAACCGTTAAACTGTTGAACTACCCGGTGGTAAAAGTACAGTAATACGCGTGGTTGCATAGTAGCACACGATATTGATTATTGATGCTTACGTGAGAAGTCACTCAGTTATACTATATTATTGTTACAGTAATTGCTGCATAATATCTTTCATATTATTGATTCAATTATTGTCACAGTATCATCTGCATAATATTTTACATGATTAAATCAATAATTGAGACGACAAAGTTATTCATATTATTATTTGCAATATTGATAATGTCTATAAAGTTCTGTCAAGGAGAGGTTTGGTAACCTAATTGCGCGCCAATAGGGAGAAATCCTTATCGGAAAGCCCCCTCTTTTCTGGAAATGATCTGGTTGTTAAATATTGTGGGTTATAATATTAATGATGAATAAGTTTGTGTTGATTAAAGATGAAATTGATATTTTTATTGTGTTGGGATTATCAGTGTTAGTGGAAATCGACATCTATTTCGATAATAATAGATGTCTAGAGGTTATATTGACCAAGCGGGTAATTAATCGGATAAATGAGCAATTAATTGCTATTAATTCACATGGTTATAACTATTTGTTCACATGTGTTTACTATTGATTCACATGCATGTACTATTAGGGGAGGTGGTGCAAGATTGATAATACTTGTATGACTAAATTAAAAATGGAGGTATAGATGAAGGTACTATACTGTAATTATTTTTTTCACATGATTGTACTATTGATTCACATGATTGTACTATTGATTCACAAGATGTACTATTAGGGGAGGTGGTGCAAGTTTGATAATACTTGCAGGACTAAATTAAAAATGAAAGAAAAGATGAAGGTATTATATTGTAATATTTCGAGTGTGACGCCCCCAAAATAGGTATACATCACCCATATTGAGTCGCCAAATACATGGTAAAAAATACAAATAAAAACTTAATTATACAACTGTCGTGTAAAATACGACAAAACATATGCTATGAGTTTTAATACAAATATTGTCATCTAGACAATATCCACACTCAATGGAGTCCTCATTACATTTATTATCACACTATTTTATAGAATAGTGAGGACTACTAGAGCAAGCATCTGGACCGTCAATCCGTTCCCCGACTCATCCCAGCTATATTCTCATTTCCTGAAGAGAATAGTGAAAGAAAGGGTGAGCTCAACTAGCCTAGTAAGAATTATTATGACTAAGATAATGCAGAATAATTTATCGTTAGCCTTCAATAGTGCTAAACTGATAAAATATAACAACCATCAAGTTTAACTGCAGCGGAACAAGCAATCCATTAGAAGAGTCAAGTAGAGAATAAAATCTACTATATTCTATGATATAAAAGGTTTTTCGGCACATTTATCACTGAGACTCAGCTCAATAAGTAATCCACATCATTAAATCATCCCTGCACTACAGGCCAATGATATTCTTTAGTATCACGACCACGAATTATCCATGCACTACGGGCCAAAGATAATCGTGTTTTCATCAACGGTCCTGATCATGCCATAAAATAATTCATCTTTGCACCCTTGGCAAGAAGAATCCATAGCCATAATCATACCAAAAACGCCCATCAATGCACTACGGGCCAATGAGGACTTTTTTCACATCATTCGTAACATTACGGTCATGATTATACCGAATAATCTCTGGTCATAATCATACCAAGTCCATCTATGAACTACAGGCCACAGATGACTTTCAACATAATATAAGCATGAGGATGATGACAATTCAATAAAACAAGTTCAAGAATAAATTTTAAAGATTTATAAGTTAATTTATGTTAACTCAATAACGTCCATATTGTCAATATGATACTGCTTTGTGGAGTAAAATTCAAGAATGCTCAGAAGAATATTTTCATGAAAAGATACTAGATGAAGCGCAAATATCGAGGATATTCTACTAATTTCATGGAGTATAGAAGCCAAAACTTTAACCAACTGAGTATAATAGAATATATGAAACTGCAAATGGATTTTCGCCCGCCATGCGGTAATCCACGTAGACAGATCATTTCCACAAGTTACCAAGGAATGAATACAAAGGATCATTCACCATGCATGCGGTAATCCACATAGACAGGTTATTCCAACAGAGTAATAAAGAATGGAACCAGGTCATACGTAATCCGCACCGACATTGTAAGACCCCAACTTATTATAAATAAAATCGAATTTCCTCTAATTATTATTGTGGATAATAAGTTGTTAATTTGATATAATGCTTTGGTTATGGGTGAAATGTGCAAATTTTGCAAAATAAGCAAGTGGTTATAAAATATTCATTGTTGTCGGGGAATGTTCGTTTGGTCGTGGAATATTCTTTCTATCGGGGAATATTCGTACGACGGCGCATCCATTTGTGGGCCCCATAACGGATAACGGTCGGATGAAGAAAACAAAAATTTGAGTTTTTACAAATAACGACGTAGTTGTTACACAGAATTAACACATTGGAATACCCGGTGGTTAAAAATACGATGTACTGGCGTGGTTTGCACAAGAAGCACGCGGTTTTGCATGATGATTTTGAATTATTGATTCTTACGTGAAAGGCACTACTCAATAATTGTTACGATAATTATCGCTCAATATTTTATTTTATTGGTTCAATAATTGTCTGCGTTGATATTTTATATTATTGCTGTTTCAATAATTGTCACTACACAGTATTTCCCATTATCGAATCAATAATTCATATTATTTGAATAATATTATGAGATAGCATTATTGGCAATGTCTAGAAATTTCTGTCAAGGAGAGGTTTGGTCATCTAATTGCGTGCCAGTAAGGAGAAATCCTTATCGAAAAGCCCCTTCTTTCCTGAGAACGGCATGGTTGTCATAATTGTGATTCTGTAATATTATTTCTGAATAATTAATTAATGATTTATATGATAAGGAAATATTTATTTTATGTGGATATAATTGATGGATATATTTATTTTATGTGGATATAATTGAAGGAATTAATGTTGAGGTATTTTTGTCGGAATGGAGGTATTAAAAATTAAATCACTGTACTTGAGATATATTGCGTGAGTTATAATTTTTAATCTAACCGTTGGATCGTTGTGATTTTTGGATATGTTATACATATATAAGTTGAGTATATGTCCATAAATTTTGAACCGTTAAAATGAACGTATAATTTGTTATGAATTTTAAGAGGTGACTGATTTAGAAATTAGGTTTATAAATAATTTTGGTGGAAAATTCTAGAATTGAGCGGGCCGCACTTGTGGTTGGTGAAGAAATGTGCTAAATTTTATTTCAAATGTGGTGGGTAGAAATAGTAGCAGGTAAAGCCATCGGTGCAGGTCAGTCAAGTCTCGCTTCTTGTCTTAACATTTTACTATAAATAGAGGGCTAAGTTAGAATTGAAAATCACACCAGAAACATAAGCTTTCTCTCTTTCTCTATCTATATTATCGAGCGTATTTTGTGAGTATTTAGATACTTTGTGAGTTTCTATTTATCAGTGCAAGTTTCCATCAGCCTTATACCGATATTCCGATCAGAAGTATTGTTATTTTGAGGTAAGGGGTGTTATTTTCTTCGTAAATGATATTATTTCTTTCGATATCATTATGCCAAAATATTGGTCTGAACTTTTTATCAAATTTGGAACTTTTTGTTAGGTTTGTAATATTCAAGAAGCAATCAAATTACATAAAAGTGCGGAAGCGTGTAAAAATCAGAGTTTAAAAAATTTACAAACCATATACCCGGATCACCCTTTATGCATAATTATTAATTAAACGAAAAGATAAAGAATAAAATCATACCCTTGAAGATCGAGCTTCCTCAGGTACAAGTTCACCTCCAAATCCTTTCGCGTTCAATCTTGAATCCACCGGGTTTGGTTCCTTCCTTTGATCAACGTTAGCCACCCAAATGTTTGGCCTCTAGAGGTGATCCACCAAGGAAGAAGAAAATTCAAGAAAAGGGTATTGGCTCAAACCCTAGTTTTTCTATCTCTATAGAAAGGGTGTACTCTCCAACAATTGGAATTATGTCAGTATGTTGAAAAAGTCAACAACTCCTCACCCATAATAAGACTCTCTTATTTATAGATGTGGCAACCCACCTTAACAATTAAGGAATTGGGTTTTATTTAATTAATTAAATTCTTTTAATTAATTAAGCTCCCTAATCTTATTAGGGATAATTAATTAAACTCCTTTAACTAATTTTCCTTCCTAATCCAATTAGGAATAAATGAGAGTACTTATATTAAATTAATTCCTAAACTCTTTTAGAAATTAAAATAATAATAATTGTAATAATATTAATAAGACTCCTCTTATTAATTTATATTTAATATTTCTAAAATATTAAATAATAAATATTAAGCTATTTAATTTATTCTATCACCATAGATTAAATTAAATATACTTAACATATTATTACGATTATGCCATTAACTTCTTAAATAATTATTCTTCCTTTTATGGTGTGACCCTTTAGGTTCTCCATATTAAACCGGTGGTGAATAAATCAATTAGAACAATTCTAATCTTATTTAAATAAATAAATTAAACAATTAATTTATTTAAATAAATAATATTTATTCTACAATAGGGATAAGCCTCCTAAAGCGATCAACGACTTTCCGATAATATAGATTTCAACATTAATCATAAAAGAACCTTTGAGTAAATAGTTACTGCATAATTCAATCCTTCCACCATACAATGTCCCAATTAAATATAAGACATGGAATTATCACAAGTCTTATTTTATTTAATTATATGTATTTTACTCTTAAATGCACAACTCCAAATAATGCAAATTAGAAACTCCTTTCTAATTTCATTCTCGCCTTAACCAAGGACTCTTTGGGTTGTCATTTATCGAATCACATAGGACATTTCTCTTTTTTATTAAAGTGGTAGATTCTTTATTGATCATACATTATCTCCATGTACAACTTATTATACCCAAGCATACCCTTTGATATACCCTAAGGGTCTTAAGGAATAAGTCAAAGTATAACTCATCATACACAAGATACTATGATGATCTCAAGTCCAAGGATTACTTGTACTACTACTATCACTACAGAAATTCCTATTGACAGCAAATAAAACTCCATTAGGTATTCCTTAGCGAGCCACGCTCAATGAACTTATTCTCTAATAAGCACCTACATACTTGCTTTAGTGTCTCCACACAAATGATCATGAGATCAATCATCCTCATCCAATGAAAGCAAGAACGTATGTACCAATCTATCCGGATTCACTAATCCCCAATTTAGTAATCCAATGATTGGGAACTATTTTAGTTTTAAGCTTTCTAAGAATTTAGATCTCATTAGAATGATCATCATCATTATTCTAAAAGCATTGCTTAAAACTATGGGTTTATCACATATTATAAAACAACATCATGTAGATAATTAAAAGCCTTTAATAAATTAATACTTTTTATTAATAAATGAATAAGATTATTACAAAGTATATGCTTTATCATCAAACATGATTGGCTTGTGTGCATACTACTTTCACTTTTTGTGTCGGGGTTACTATTCACGTATACGACACTATTCACGTATATGATATTATTCACGAATACGACGCTATTCACCGAAAAATGAAATTTTCTCCTTTTTGTCCAAGATGTCTATTATGGTTACTATCTTTGATTGTATCCATGTTTTGATCTTTATTCTTGAATTTTGCTTTAAAATTGGTTATTATGGAGTATTATTGATCTTGGATAAACTGTAATACGAATTTCTAATATTTGTTATTTTGTTTCACTGGATTCGTTCCTTTAAAATATATTTCATCATCCTCAGTCCTAAATGATGATATTACTGAATATCTTTGGCCTGTAGTGCAAAGATGAATGATTACCTAATGAATATCTTTGGCCCGTAGTGCAAAGATGAACAGGTGTTGAGATGAACATGACCAACTGGTGATACAATGAATATATTTGGCCTGTAGTGCAAAGATGTATATTTGATTCAAGATGTATATTGATTGATGTTACAGGGATAAAATATTGATGATGGACTTTTAAATCTTAGAAGATAGTGGAATTCTTTCTCTACTTGACTCTTCTAATGGATTGTTGTTTCATTGCAATTGTTGATCTAAAACTTGTTGTCTATTATATTTTATCAGATTTTTTCCTGTTGAAGACTAATGATAAATTGTTGTATATTATCTTAGTCATAATATTATTTACTGGGCTAGTTGAGCTCACCCTTTTCCTTTTTGTTCCATTTTTCTTCTCAGGAGGTAAGAACATAGCAGGAACTAGTCGGGGTATGGAGTGATGATTCATGGTAGTTGTATTAGTAGTCCTCACTATTTTGTAAAATAGTGTATCAATAATTGTAATGAGGACTCCTTTTGAGTTTGTATACTCTCTATTAGACAATTATTGTATTCAAACTCACAGTATATGTGTTGTCGTATTTTGCACGATAATTGTATTACTAAAGTTGTATTTGTTTATGTACCATGTATTTGACGACTCAGAATGGGTGATGTATACCTATTTTGGGGGCGTCACAGTTGGTATCAAAGCTTAGGGATATGATCCCTAGATGAGATGTGAGACAAGAACTAGGAGGGGAGAGTCGGGGAATTCCTTCACTAGTATGACCTTATTTGTTATTTGGTTGGTCAGTCAGAGCATATGGTTAATATGTGGAATGTTAATTAACCCTTGTTTTATGGCATTATTTAAGAATGACATCGAGAAATATTAACGATGGAGTGAATGAGACAGTGGAGACACTTTTAATCACCACCCAGGGGAACGTGCAACAGGAAGGCAATATTCCTCCTATAAACAGCACTACCGAATAAATGATGAATGATGGGATGTTTAGAAGTTTTTTGCAATTCATGCAAAATCAGACGAGGGAGAATCGTGCACAAAATACGGGTGGAAATGATAGCAATGCGCGACTTGTCACAGCCAAGCAGTTCAAGGAGTTGGGACCACCATAATTTATTGGAATGCCGGATCCGATCAAGGCAGAAATGTGGGTCAAACAAATTACCAAGATAATAGATGTCTTGGGATGCACGGAGGAACAGAAGGTTCTATTCGCCACCTTTATGTTCCGCGATGAGGCAGACTACTCGTGGGAGTCTCGTGAAGCGTACTCACCGCTTACTTTCAACATACGCTTGGGAAACATTTCACAAACTATTTAATGACAAGTACTTTCTTGAAAGTATTCGTAATGTATATGAAGGAGGTAGAGTTTATCGACCGAATAAAACAACACGACGGTGTCCCAAAGATGAAGCTAAGTTTGCGAGTTATCCGTGTTTGCGTCGTTTTTGGTCGAGAATGAGGAATGAATGACGAGGATGTTTTTTAGAGGTCTAAAACCCAAGATTCTGCAATATCTTATCTCTCATAAATTTTCTTTATATTCAGATGTTGTAAACAGGGCTCAATTATTAGAGCTAGATAATGAGTATATTCAAGGCGGCAGTCATCGGAGCAATGAAAACTAGCAGGGAGGAAAACATTCGGACAAAAGCGGTAACCACTCTGGTGGTAATTGTGGACGTGATAATAGAAGGAGCGAGTAACCACTCTAGGAGGAGATTTCAAGAAGAGAAGGTACAACAATGACAACGTAAAGATGTCATCACAAACATCAACTATTTTTAGGGGAGGAGAATGAGCACCGGTTGTTTGTTACAAATGCGGGAAAGAGGGACACATCAGCCCAAACTGCCCACAACAATCTAAGGTGTGTTATAACTATGGAAAGGAAGGTCATATAGCTAGAGATTGTTTAGTTGCAAAACCAAGTTCAATGGGGATGGTGACTCCAAAGGCTGTCCCGGGCAAGTCAAAGTCGGTGGTTCCAGGAAGGGCGTTTGTCGTGACTACCTAAAACGCGAGGAACCCAAACGAGGTGATCACGGGTAAGCTAATCATAAACTCTTGCGAAGTTTATACCTTATTAGATACCGGTTCTACCCATTCTTTTATCTCTCCTGCTTGTGCTCAACATTTAAACTTGACTCCGGAGAAGTTAGACCTTGACTTATCTGTTGAGACTCCGTTAGGAGAAACTTTCGTTACATCTACTGTTTATAAATCGTGCTTGATTCAATTTGGTACCATCACATTACCTGTCGATCTTATTTCGTTGAAAATTCTTGCATTTAATGTGATTTTAGGGATTGATTGGTTAACCACTCATCATGCTAAAATTGATTATTTTCGTAAGGTTATCAGTTTTCATATTCCTAACCAACCTGTTATGCGAATTCAAAAAACCAAACCACTAAAATCAATCACTGTCATATCAAGCCATAAAGCTATTCGTTTATTAAAAAATGGATGTCAAGCTTTCTTAGCCTATGTCACGGACTTGAAAAAAAACACGTCAGATTTGAATAATATTTCTGTTGTTAGTGAATTTCCTGACGTATTTCCTGAAGAACTTCCCGGTCTACCCCCAGAACGTGAAGTTGAATTCTTTATTGACCTTGAACCTGGTACAAAGCCCATTTCTAAAACCCCATATTGAATGGCTCCTATTGATCTTCAGGAGTTAAAGGTCTAACTACAGGAGTTGTTGGACATCGGTTTTTTCATCCTAGTACATCTCCTTGGGGTGCTCCTGTGTTATTCGTAAAGAAGAAAGACGGGAGTATGCGACTTTGTATTGACTACCGAGAATTGAACCATGTCACCATTAAGAATAGGTATCCTCTACCTCGAATTGATGACTTGTTCGTCCAGTTACAAGGAGAACAATTCTTTTCAAAGGTAGATCTTGGTTCTGGATATCATCAGTATAAGATTAAAACTGAGGATATTCCAAAGACTGCCTTCAGAACTCGGTACGGGCATTATGAATTCTTAGTCATGTCTTTTGGATTGACTAATGCTCTTGCTGCTTTTATGGATATGATTAACCGTGTGTTCAAAGAATATTTGGGTCAGTTCGTTGTTGTCTTTATTGATGACATCCTCATCTATTCCAAAAGCCGTGAAGATCATGAACACCATTTGAAGCTGGTACTTCAAAGGCTTCGTGATAACAAGCTATATGCCAAGCTGAAGAAATGCGAGTTCGGGCTTGAGGAAGTAGCATTCCTTGGGCACGTGGTGTCAAAACAAGGAGTCCGTCATGTCGACCACGAAAAATTGAAGCAATACAAAGTTGGAACAACCGTTTCCATGATCAAGTATGTTACTTTACGGGATTAATGGTTATTATCGGAGATTTATGGAAGGATTTTCTCGAATCGCTACTCCGTTAACTCAGCTGACTCATAAAGATACAAAATTTGGTTGGAGCGAGGATTGTGAGAAAAAATTTCAAGAACTCAAGAGGAAACTCATTTCGACAGCTGTTCTGACAATACCATCTGGTTCGGATGGATTTGTTATCTATAGCGATGCTTCAGGCAAAGGGTTAAGATGTGTTCTCATGCAACATGGGAAAGTTATATCCTATGCCTCACGACAACTCAAAGAATATGAAAGGAATTATCCTACTAATGATCTGGAGTTGGCAGCAGTCGTTTTCGCATTGAAGATCTGGAGACACTACCTGTATGGGGAGAAAGTGGAGATCTATACAGATCATAAAAGCCTCAAATATTTCTTCACCCAAAAGGAACTCAATATGCGGCAACGACGATGGCTTGAGCTGTTAAAAGATTACGACCATACTATTCAATACCATCCTGGAAAAGCGAACATAGTAGATGACGCATTGAGTAGAAGATCATATGCGGGTACGAGTGCAATGTTGTTAACACAAATGCCTATTTTGTATGACTTACAAAGGATGGAGATAGAGGTAAAGTGTAAGACCCCAAATTTTACGAATAAAGATTTAATTTTCTCGAAATAATTTTTTGAATATTATGGTGTGGATTTGAGATTGTTATAGTTGTGGGTAGTATTTATAAATTTTACAAAGTATGCAAGTTATTATATAATATTCAATTGGTCGAGGAATATTAGTACGACGACACAATTATTGGTGGACCCCACAACGGAAGTATTGTCGTAGTAAGAAAACGACAGAATTATCTTTTATTAAAAATAATAGCGAAAGTGTTACTGTTAAAACTGTTAAACTACCCATTAGTAAAGTACAAGATGTCTGGCGTGGTTAGATAAGAAATAACTACTCAGTATCGATTATTGATGCTTACGTGAGAAGTCACTCGCTTATACTCAATTATTACTCGATGAATTGTTGCATCATATCTCTCATATTATTGATTCAATTATTGTCACAATATCATCTTCATAATATTTATTATTATTAAATCAATAATTGAGACGACAAAGTTATTCATATTATTATTTACAATATCGATGATGTCTAGAAGTTCTGCATCGAGGAGAGGTTTGGTCACCTAATTGGGCGCCAATAAGGAGAAATCCTTATCTCGAAAGCCCCTCTTTCTGGGAACAACCTCGGTTGTTAAATATTGTGAGTTATAATATTAATGATGAATAAGTTCGTGTTGATTAAAGATGAATTTGATAGTTGCATTGTGTTGGGATTATTAGTGTTAGTGGAAATTGACATATATTTCGATGATAATTGATGTCTGGGGGTTATATTGATAAATTGGGTAATTTATCTGGATAAATGAGCAATTAATTACTACTACTATTTCACATGCTTATATAACTATTTGTTCACATGTGTGTACTATTGAATCACATTATTTACTATTAGAGGAGTTGGTGCAAGATTGATAATACTTGCATGACTAAGTTAAAAATGGAAGTATAGATGGAGGTACTATAATGTAATTCGTATTTTCACATGATTATAACTATTGGTTCACATGATTGAACTATTGATTCACATTATTTACTATTAGGGGAGGTGGTGCAAGTTTGATAATACTTGCAGGACTAAATTAAAAAGGAAAGAAAAGTTGGAGGTATTGTACTATAATATTTCGAGCCCCAAAACATGCAATTATCGAAACTATATTTTCCTATAAATAAAATCTCATTCTTCTTTCATTTCTCACCAATTCACTAAAGCTATAGAGCATTTATTATAGAGGGAAATTATAGAGAGAAAGAAGAAGAGAAGTCTGTTACCTCTCTATTCCAGTATCCAGCTTTATTCTAAGTTAAGGGATATTATTTCTTTTGTATTCATAAAGAGAGCTATTGTTATTCCATTCCTTATTATTCTGTTAGAATAACCTGTATATGCGAAGTACCGCATACATGGTGAAATTCTTCTTTTATTCCATTCTTATTATTCTGTTGGAATAACCTGTTTATGCGAAGTACCGCATACATGGTGAAATTCTTCTAATATTCCGTTCTTTATTATTATGTCGGAATATCCTATCTATACGTTTACACCGGACCTGGTTCCATTATTTATTATCCTATCTGTGATTTTTGGATATGTTATACATATATAAGTTGAGTATATGTCCTCAAATTTTGAACCGTTAAAAATGAACGTATAATTTGTTATGAATTTTAAGATGTGGTGATTCGTAAATTAGGTTTATAAATGATTTTGGTGGAAAATTACGGAATTGAGTGGGCCCCACTTGTGGTTGGTGAAGAAATGTGCTGAATTTTATTTCAAATGTGGTGGGTGGCAATAGTTGCGGTAAAGCCATCGTGTGGCAGTCAAGTCGCGCTTGCCAAGTGCTAACATTTTCCTATAAATAGAGGGCTAAGTTAGAATTGAAAATCACACTAGAAACATAAGCTTTCTCTCTTTTTCTCTCTATATTATCGAGCGTATTTTGTGAGTATTTAGATACTTTGTGAGTTTCTATTTATCGGTCTGCAAGTTTCCTTCAGCCTTTTACCGATATTCCGATCGTAAGTCTTGTTATTTTGAGGTAAGGGATGTTATTTTCTTAAGTAAATGATATTATTTCTTTCGATATCATTATGCCAAAATATTGGTCCGAACTTTTATCAAATTTGGAACTTTTGTGTGTCGGGTTACTATTCACGATATCTGAGACTATTCACGATATCGACACTCTTCAATAGAAAAATGAAATTTTCTCCTTTTTGTCCAAGATGTCTATTATGGTTACTATCTTTGATTGTATCCATGTTTTGATCTTTATTCTTGAATTTTGCTTCAAAATTGGTTATTATGGAGTATTATTGATATTGGATAAACTGTAATACGGATCTCTAATATTTGTTATTTTGTTTCACTGGATTCGTTCCTTTAAAATATTTTTCATCATCCTCAGTCCTAAATGATGATATTACTGAATATCTTTGGCTTGTAGTGCAAAGATGAATGATTACTTAATGAATATCTTTGGCCCATATTGCAAAGATGAACAAGTGTTGAGATGAACATGACCAACTGGTGATATAAATGAATATCTTTGGCCTGTAGTGCAAAGATGAATATTTGATTCAAGATGTATATTGATTGATGTTACAGGGATAAAATATTGATGATGGACTTTTAAATCTTAAAAGATAGTGGAATTCTTTCTCTACTTGACTCTTCTAATGGATTGTTTTTTCCGCTGGAGTTGTTGATCTAAAACTTGTTGTCTATTATATTTTATCAGATTTTTCCCTATTGAAGACTAATGATAAATTGTTGTATATTATCTTAGTCATAATATTCTTTACTGGGCTAGTTGAGCTCACCCTTTTTTTTTTTGTTCCATTTTTCTTCTCAGGGGGTGAGAACATAGCAGGAACTAGCCGGGATATGGAGTGATGGTTCAGGATAGTTTTATTTGTAGTCCTCACTATTTTGTAAAATAGTGTATCAATAATTGTAATGAGGACTCCTTTTGAGTTTGTATACTCTCTATTAGACAATAGTTGTATTCAAACTCACAGTATATGTGTTGTCGTATTTTGCACGACAATTGTATTATTGAAGTTGTATTTGTTTATGTACCATGTATTTGGTGACTCAAAATGAGTGATGTATACCTATTTTGGGGGCGTCACACTTACCCCCGGAGCGTGAAATCGAGTTTGGTATCGACCTTGAACCAAGTACAAAACCCATTTCCAAAGCCCCATATCGAATGGCTCCTATTGAACTTCAGGAGTTAAAAACCCAACTACAGGAATTGTTAGACATCGGTTTCATTCGACCTAGTACGTCTCCTTGGGGTGCTCCTGTTCTATTTGTGAAGAAGAAAGATGGAAGTATGCGACTTTGTATTGATTATTGGGAGTTGAATCATGTCACCATCAAAAATAGGTACCTGTTGCCTCACATTGATGACATGTTTGACCAGTCGCAAGGCACAAAATTCTTTTCAAAGATCGATCTTCGTTCTGGATATCATCAGTTGAAGATTAAAACTGATGACATTCCAAAGACTACTTTCAGAACTCGGTACGGGCATTACAAATTCCTAGTCATGTCTTTTGGATTGACTAATGCTCATGCTGCCTTCTTGGATATGATGAACCGAGTATTCAAGGAATATTTGGATCACTTTGTGGTCGTCTTTATTGATGACATCCTCATTTACTCCAAAAGCCGTGAAGATCATGAGCAAACACTTGAGGCTGATACTCCAAAGCTTCGTGAAAACAAGTTATATGCCAAGTTGAAGAAATGCGAGTTTTGGCTTGAGGAAGTAGCATTCCTTGGGCACGTGATATCAAATCATGCAATATCTGTTGACCCGGCAAAGATTGAAGCAATTCAAAGCTGGGAGCAACCTAAGTCAGTAACCGAAGTACGTAGTTTTCTCGACTTAGCTGGTTATTATCGGAGATTCATAGAAGGGTTTTCTCGAATTACTACTCCATTAACTCAGCTGACTCGAAAAAATACAAAATTCAGTTGGAGTGAGGAATGTGAGAAGAGTTTTCAAGAACTCAATAAGAGACTCATTTCAAAGACACTGCTCGACAATACCATCCGCTCGGAGGATTTGTCATCTACAGTGATGCTTCAGGCAAAGGTTAGGATGTGTTCTCATGCAACATGGGAAAGTCATAGCCTATGCCTCACGACAACTCAAAGAATATGAGAGGAATTATACTACTCATGATCTAGAGTTGGCAGCTTTCGTTTTTGCGCTTAAGATTTGGAGGCATTACATGTATGGAGAGAAGGTGGAGATCTATACGGATCATAAAAGTCTCAAATATTTCTTCACTCAAAAGGAACTCAACATGCGGCAACGACGATGGCTTTAGCTATTGAAAGATTACGATCATACCATTCAATACCATCCTGGAAAAGCGAACGTAGTAGCTGACGCATTGAGTAAAAGATCATATACGGGTACGAGTGCGATACTGTTAACGCAAAGGCCCATGTTGTATGACTTACAAAGGATGAAGATAGAGTTAAAGACTCCAGGGATCCATGTGATAATGACGAGTATACGAGTAGAACCGACTTTAATTGATAAAGTTAAAGCTGCTAAAGCTACAGACCTGGAGCTGATGCGTATTAGGAAGAAAGTGCAAGAAGGTGCTATTCCGGAAGCAAGAATCGATGAAGAAGGATAACTTCGACTCAAATCCAAATTTTGTGTTCCTAATGATTCTGACTTAAAGTATACAATCATGATGGAGGCGCACAACACACCGTTTGCAATCCATCCTTAGAGTACCAAAATGTATCATGATTTTCGACATACATTTTGGTGGAGCAATATGAAGAGAGAGATAGCGAAGTTTATCTCAAGGTGTCTAACTTGTCAACGAGTCAAGGCGGATCATCAAGTGCCAAAAGGTCCATTGCAACCACTTGAATTTCCAGAATGGAAGTGGGAGCACATTACCATGGATTTCGTTACTGGTCTTCCCAAGGTTTCTCAAGGCATAGATGCGATTTGGGTCATTGTTGATAGATTTGTTGGGAGAGTGCATATTTTGATTTGATGTTTAAATATAAATGCTCATGATTATTTGTAAAGTCCTTCAAGGAATATTTGTATAAGGACTTAGTGATAGATCAAATTTGTTAGGTTGATCTAAGCTCTTAATGTATATTATTCTATAAATGAATGTATAGAAAAGAAGATCAAACTTGTTAGGTTGATCTTGAGATGTAATAGATAGGCTTCGAAGAGATCGTAGTGTATCAAGATGATCAAGATTACAGAAGCCAAGGCAGAACGTAAAGCTTCGAGGATCGTAGTATGCCTACCTTAAGGGCCTCTTCGGAAATCGTAGAGTGGTCCCAACATTTGCCGAGCCAACTCAAAAATCGTAGTGTGCTCTCGGAAACGTAGAGCTTGCAAGCAAGCAAGTAAAGATCATAGTGTGCAAGTCTTTAAGAGAAATCGTAGTGCTCTTGTTTGATGGAATCAGACCAAGCACTAAGGTAACAAGACACCACGATTTGGATCGTAGAGTATCATCTGCCGTGTGTCAGAAGCATCGGGCCCTACCTTTTTGTTTGATGATATATCTCCAACAAATATGGAATGGGTTTTAAACGTTGAAGTCCTCACTAGTTCCAACGGTACAAAAGATATCCTTAGTATGCAACAAAGAAGCGTATTGAAGAAGCTAAGGAAAGTACCATTGGTAAAAGGAAAACACCTTTTCAGGTGTTAGGTGAGAAAGTAGTCTGCTGTGTCAGTGGGCCAAAATGCAATTCAGAAGATGTGCAAAAAAGTCTCCATTAAAGTACAGAAATGTCAAACGCATTTAATGCTTCAACGGATGGATCAAACGGATAGATTTTAAGATCACATATATGTAAAACATATACGGATGCAAGAAAAAAACAAGCATTGAACAAAAGGCACAAGAACACTCAACGCTCAACTCTACGATCTGAGAAAAAGAAAAGCTTGCTCAGCTACTCAGTTCTCTCGAACAAGTGCTTAATAGCAACTGAGTAGCTACCATCAAGACCTCAACAACTACCAATCAACTGAAGTAAGAGTTCCAAGTCAGAAGGACTTGAAGAGTTCTAAGTGAACTGCAAAGAGCCAAGTCTGCTGGACTTGAAGAGTTCAAGAGTGAACTATGAAGTTCCTAGACTGCTGGTCTAGAAGGAATCTGTGTGATTCAGAAAGTGTAAAAAACATCCTTAGTGGATTTCCTACTCGAGGAGTAGAAGAGTGGACTAGGAGCTTTAAGTGCTCTGAACCACTTAAAACGACTGTGTCCATTACATTCTTGCTATAACTGCTATATCTGCTATAACTGCTATAACTGCCTCACTCTCATAAACTCACTATCTTAAGGGAGATTAAAACAAATATTAATTCCGCTAAGTTTTAATCATTATCTACTAATAAGTTAAAAATGAAAAGTTTTTTTAAAATATCTATTCAACCCCCCCTCTAGATAACTATTGTGCCTTCGGGAACTAACAATTGGTATCAGAGCAGGTTCTATTATACAACCTTCAAAGCTTAAGTAGATCCAATGGCACATTTACCAAGCGAATCAAGGACTGGAGGAGGTAGCAAGCCACCAATGTGCAACAAAGATAAATTTTCAAACTGGAAAGTTAGGATGCAAACATACATGGACTCAATAGATGAAGATCTATTTGAGACTGTTCAGAATGGGCCCTATGTTCCAACAAAGCTTGCACCAACCACCTTGATCCAAAATGTAATACAAATCAAAGTCAAAGAGGAGTGATGACAAACGAGAGAGAGAGAGTTCAACTCGACTCGACAAGAAAATTAAGAACATTTATTTTCAATCATTAGAAGATGATCTATTCGAAAATGTGGTCAACAACAAAACAACAAAGGAGGTTTGGGAAGCACTACTCATCATGCATGAAGGAACGGAAGAAGTAAGAGAAAACAAACAATCCCTCCTAACACATTAATATGAAATGTTCACAAACGTTCAAGGAGAGAACGTCACTGCCACCTACGAGAGATTCAACGTTCTACTCAACTCTCTACGAGCATATGGAAAGATCTATTCAAACAAAGATCTAATCATAAAGTTCATGAGAGCCTTACTAAGCAGATGGGATGCCAAAACCACTGCCATCAGAGAGTCAAAGAATCTACATGAGATAACTGTCCAACAGCTATATGGAAACCTTCTGACATACGAATTGGAGCTGACTCAACGATCAGAAACTCTATCAGAAGGAAGAAAGAAGGATAAGGGTGTTGCTCTCAAAGCAACTGAAAGTACCTCAAAGGTCAACGCTGAAATTGACTCTGACTATGATGAAGACGATGATGAGGACTTTGCAATGCTGGTAAAAAGACTAAGAAGGTTCATGCGTCAAGGCAAAATGAGCAAGCCAAAGAAGGTCAAAGAATTACAAAGCAGACCCGAGAGCAAATGAATGATCTATGCTACAATCAAGAAGAAGCTCGGCAATTTCATTGCTAAGCTGCAAAACAAACTCTCGAGAAGAACTGAAGAAGAAATCACATGCAAAGAAGGAATACAAAGGTAACAAAAGGCCTCAGAAGAAAGAAAAAGGCCTTGTAGCTAGAGGATCGTGGAGTGATTCAGACAATGTCTCAAATCCTAAATCTGGAGATGATGAAGACCCTCAAGTGGCTAATCTGTGCCTAATGGCCAAACATGCAAAGGATAAACTGAACTCCAACATACACGAAGTAAGTATCGATGAGGTATTTGATTTTAACTCTCCTGATGTAGACATTAATGATTTAAGAACTGCACTGCATGACATAACAACTGATCTACATAAATACATGAAATGGTTTAGAGTTCTGTCGAAGGATTATTCACTTCTTCAAGAGGAGAAAAAGAAAGTTCAAGAAGAGTTAGAAACAGCTCTTCTAAGTACTAACTTTCTCTCCAAGCTTGAGGCTGAGGATGAGATCTTAAAACAGACTAATGAGCTCAATGCATAAAGAGAGTCCAATCTAACCTCTAAAGTTGAGGAACTAGAAAAGACTGTCTCTACATGGAACAAATCCTCATCATCCATGGACTCCCTGCTCTTTAGTCAGAGAAGTACATTTGACAGAATAGGCTTAGGCTTTGGGGAATCCACCTCAGAGCCATGTGTGGAAAAGATAAAGGAAACTAGCACTAGTAATGCTTCAAGTTTTAGTAGAGGCATTACAATTTTGAAATCTTCACAGAAGGAAGAACTAGCCCAACCCTATTCTACTGTTCCCATCCATATTCCAAGGAGTAAAGGATCTCATGCTGGCCTGGGCTTCAGAAAAGAGAAGAGTAACCCATCCTCTACTCATCAACCTCTAAGGATCGTAGAGTCAAATAAAACCAACTCTACGAACCAACTGGGAAAGTACAGTAGAGGTAAGATACACTCCTCACATTTCATGAGACCCAAGGACATGTGGAAGAAGGAAAATCAGTTTAACAGAAGGATGACTAAAGAACCACAAAAGTCCAAATTGAGGATGAATTCTCACACACACGCACACAGGCATGCATCATACTAAGTGTTTTATGTGCAATAGAGTTGGTCACAAGGCTGCAAAGTGCTATTATAATTCCATGCATGTGAGACCCAAGATCAAACAGATTTGGGTCCCCAAGGGTACTAACAAAATAGGACCCATGCAAATATGGGTACCAAAATGAAGGTTTGATGTTACCACAGGAAAAGAGCTCCAAGATCATGACCTGGTATCTGGACAGTGGATGCTCAATGCACATGACTGGGAACAAAACCCTTTTGTCTAACTACATAGAAAAGGAAGGTCCCTCAGTCATCTTTGGAGACAATGGCTTTGGCAAGATAAGAGGATACGGCTCAGCTGGAAATGGAGCAGTGTCCTTCAGTAGAGTGGCCTATGTGGAAGGATTACAACATAATCTATTAAGCATTATCCAACTCTGCGACAAGGGTCATCAAGTAACATTCCTCAACAATCAGTGTCAAGTCAGAGATTTGAAGACATCTGCTGTAAAGCTAACCGGAACAAGAGAAGGAAATGTCTACACAGTGAATCTTGGACAGCTAAGCTCAGATGAAACAATATGCTTTCTGGCCAAAGCATCTGAGGAAATAAGCTGGATATGGCATAGACGATTGTCTCATTTAAACTTCAAAAGCATGTCCAAGCTGACCTCAAAAGATCTTGTTGCAGGCCTACCCAAGTTCGACTTCGTGTAAGAAAGGCCATGCAATGCCTGTCAGCTTGGAAAGCAAACCAGAAGCTCATTCAAGAGCAAAACTGCTAACTCAATCGACAAGCCTCTGCAATTGCTCCATATGGATCTATTCGGGGCAATTCCAACAACAAGTCTCGGAGGGAAGAGATACTCACTGGTCATAGTCGACGACTACACCAGGTTCACAAGGGTGTTCTTTCTAACCTCTAAGGATGAAACTAGCTCCCAACTGATCAAGATGTTCAGGCTAGTAATGAACGAGAAAGGAGAGAAAATTAAGGCGATAAGGAGTGATCATGGTAGAGAATTCGACTTCTCAAAAATGGTCCAGTTCTGTACAGACAACGACATCAGTCATAACTTCTCAGCTCCACGAACTCCTCAACAAAATGGAGTAAAATACTGAGAGAAAAGAATGAACTTTGATAGAGGTCGAAGAACTCTACTAGCAAAGACCCATCTGCTGAATATACTTCAGTTGTCAAGTTGTCAACACTACATGCTACACTCAAAATAGATCACTCATACACTCTACGATCAACAAGACTCCCTATGAACTGTGGAAAGGAAGAAAGCCCAAGTGTCAGCTACTTTCATGTATTCGCCTGTGCATGCTACAGTCTCAACAATGGAAAGCAGTAGTTGACAAAGTTTTAACCCAAGTCAGACGAATGAATCTTTCTTGGATATGCCACAGATAGTAAAGCCTACAGAGTGTTCAACAAGAAGACACTGAGTGTTGAAGTCTCGATTCACATCATCTTTGATGAAACAGACTTGACAAAATCGATTGCCTCAAGACACTACGAAAATCGATTAGCCTGTACACTACTGAATGAATGAGGTCGAGCTCAACACTACGATCATAGTGCCAGATAGTGAAATCGTTGAGCAAAGAAATGAGATCGTAGAGAGGCCTATGCCAGACAACGAACCCCCATACCAAGAAGAATAAATAGATCTTGAAGACCTAAGATAAGAAGGCATAAGGACAGATGTCCTAACGGGAAATCGATGGGCAAGAGATCACACTCAAGATCTAATCATTGGAGATCCAAGTGCAAGAGTAAAAAAAAGAGCTGCCACCCAGAATGAATGTTTTTATCTAAGCTTCCTGTCACAAATGAAACCTATGAAAATAAAGGATGCTATAGAAGACTCCAGCTGGATAGAAGCCATGCAGAAAGAACTCAACTAATTTGAAAGAAGCAAAGTATGGAGATTGGTACCAAGAACAAATAGTCATCCTGTCATTGGAACCAAGTGGGTCTTCAGAAACAAGATGGATGAAGATGGAGTAATAACCAGGAACAAAGCAAGACTAGTGGCCAAAGGCTACTCTCAAGAAGAAGGCATTGACTACGATGAGACATTTGCACCTGCTGCCAGACTAGAAGCTATCAGAATCTTCCTTGCCTTTATTGCTCACATGAAATTCAAGGTCTTTCAAATGGATGTCAAAAGTGCATTCCTGAATGGTGAACTTCAAGAAGAAGTCTATGTAGAGCAACCTCCAGGTTTCATCAATCCATCTCTTTTTAATTATGTTTATAGATTAGACAAAGCCTTATATGGTCTTAAACAAGCACCTAGAGCATGGTATGAAACACTAACTAACTTTCTTATTGAAAATAAATTCACTAGAGGAAGAGTAGATACCACATTATTTCTTAGAACACATAAAGACAAAGTCTTATTGGTTTAAATATATGTTGATGATATTATTTTTGGTTCTACTGATGAAAAGCTATGTAAGAGATTATCCAAGCTTATGCAGAGCAAGTTTGAAATGAGTATGATGAGTGAGCTGAACTTTTTCCTTGGACTGCAAGTAAAGCAGACTGATGAAGGAATATTCATAAACCAAGCCAAGTACATCAAAGATTTACTTAAGAAGTATGGCATGAAATCAGCCTCTCCCATGAAAACCCCAATTGCTCCTGTAACCAAGCTTGATAAAGATGAAAAAGGTAAAAGTATTGATATAACTCAATACAGAGGTATGATAGGCTCTCTTCTGTATCTAACTTCTAATAGACCAGACATAATGTTTGCAACATGCATATGTGCTAGATTTTAGCCTAATCCTAAAGAATCACATTTAACTGTTGTAAAGAGGATTTTTAGGTATCTCAAGGGTACACCTCACTTGGGGCTTTGGTACCCCAAGGAGTCCTCTTTTGAACTAACAGGATACACATATACTAATTTTGCAGGCTACAGAATAGATAGAAAGAGTACCAGTGGCACCTGTCAATTGCTAGGAAGCAGACTTGTGTCCTGGTTTAGCAAAAAGCAAAACTCAAGATCTCACTTCAACCGTAGAAAATTTGAATACATTCTTTCTTTGGCAATTCAACGTGCTCGAGATCCTATGGATGAAAAATCAGCTAGCTGATTATGGGTTTGATTTCAAATCCATTCCCATTCACTGTGATAACACAAGTGCCATAGCAATAACTCATAATCCCGTCATGCATTCTAGGACTAAGCATATAGAAATAAGGTATCACTTCATTAGGGATCATGTGCAAAATGGAACTATATCTTTACAATATATCCCTACTAAAAATCAACTTGTTGATGTCTTAAAAAAACCTCTAGATGAATCCAGGTTTAACAAGTTAATAAGTGAGCTAGGAATGCTTAATTTACAACCATGAAATATATGCTCTAGTATGTGCTAACCATACAGATACAAAGGCTATGGTTGAAATCGTAGACATGATCAAAGGAAGTCCACGATCGTAGAGCTAAAGTGACATGAAAGACAATGATCGTAGCATAGACTCAACAATTGTAGTGCAAACTCAACGATAGCAGTACCCCATCAACAAAAAAAAGGAGCATCCTGTGATGATAAGTTTCAAAACAAAGAAATCTCTCTGATAAGTGCCTCAGGAAAAAATCTAACCCTTGACTCACTCCAAGAGTTTGTCCCTTCCTGAGCTACCTTAAAAGAATGTTAAGTCAAAAACTCATCACAAGGATCCAGTCAGACTCGACGATCGTAGTTCAGACACGACGACTGCTGAACATACTCGACGATCGTAGTTCAGACATGACGACTGCTGGACAGACTCGACGATCGTAGTTCAGATACGACGATTGCTGGAAAGACTCGACGATCATAGTTCAGACTCGACGAATGCAAAGCAGACTCAACGATCACAAAGGCTACCTCAACGATCGTAGTCCTCCCTAAGGACACATTAGCTCTGAAGGAGCTAAGGGAAAATCAGTATAATCCTCCTCGGTCAAATTCGTAGAGCCAAGCAGAATTTGACACCTTTCCCACTAAAAAAAACAGAGAGAGGGAAACTACAAGTATAGTGCGAAAACGTTTTTTTTTGAAATCAAAAGTTCAAAAGGCATATCTCTCTTCTCTCTCTCTACAAATACAAACAGAAACCCTAACTCCAAAGAAAGCTCAAACAACCACACCCCTTCAACGATTGAAATGGCAGCCTCCAACGTCTTCTCTAGCTACAGACTATGCTTCGATGAGTTCAAAACCGCTGAACCCAAATTTCACAAAATTCTGACATTGTTGAAGAAGGACGGTCTCGAAGACACTCTGGGTACGAGCACATGGATCTACCCAAAGTTAATAAAGGAGTTTTACAGAAATGGAGTATACGAAAATGAAGTCCTCACGACGAGAGTCAAGGACGTGGAAATCAAGCTAAAAGCTGAGAACATCAACCTAGCCCTAGGATTCAAATCTGAAGTTTTTGGTTTTTAGATGGCATCGATTTCCATGAAGGGCTTAAGAAGATGCATCACAAGAAATCTCCCACTGTCAAAGGATACAAGAAGAAGGAGTTTCCTCAGAGGTACGAATTTCTAGCTGACATTGTTGGGAAGTGTATATGCTGCAAAAGCAATGGGCATGATTCTGTAAATGACGTGCAACTAAAGCTCATGACTGCCATAAGCTGTGGGATACAGCTTAACTATGGAGCTCTAATGCTATAATGGATAGGAAAATGGATTCTAAACTCTAAGAAGACAAAGGGATCTCAAAAGATGCTCTACGGGCGATTTATAAGCATCATCTTACAATTTGCACTGGGTGATAAGATTGGGGACGATGAATGAGAGTTCATCAATCCAAATGCATTTAATGACCCAAAGAATCGTTTGAGAATTGGAAAAGGAATCCAATTGAGTATGTATGCATGATGACCGAGTCCAAAGGAAGAATCAGTGATATAAAGGAATCGAGGATTCTCGAAACATGTCACCATCAAAGAGACTGCAGAAGATGAGGAAGAGACCAACAAGGGAGAAACCTCTGCCCTTATCAGAAAAAGCAAACACAAGAGGAAGCTTAAGACTAAGATGGTAGAAGAACCTCAAGGGTCCACCACTGACATACCTATAGAGTCTTCTGATATAGAGACTCTGAGGATCCTTAGAAGGAAAGAACAACAGGCTGAGGCTGATGAAGACAGAGCTACCATATCATAGCTACTGAAGAAGAACAAAATTAGTCACAAGTCCAAGAGGCCATCTGTCTCTTCGTTCGTAGCGTCTCTACCGATCGTAGAGACCAGACCGAACACCTCAAGCAAGGAAGCTGTTGCACCAGATGTTCTGACTAATCAACAGGACAGAGCTGAAGCTCAAGGAAGTCTTGAGGTTGTGGCTCAACCCAGAAAACCAAGACAAAAATAGGTCAAGAAGTACATCCTTATTAATGAAGGAGTACTCAAAGAGTAAGATAAAAAGATGATAAAGGAACTATCCAAAGAAAGTCAAAAGAACTTAACTCAAGCTGAGGGGAGACACTTGAAGCTCTCACCTTAGAAAATACTCAAGCTGAGGAAATACCTGAATTTCTCATGATAGAAAGTGCTTCAGCTGAGGGGGAGCCATTAGCCCTACAGATGAAGGATCATGTTGAGGGGGAGCCTCATGATATCCCCTTTACAGAATAAGCTGTTCATTCAGAAAATGAGGGAAAGCCTGAGCAAGACAGTTAAAAGGAAGTCATTGACATAGTGGAATCCTCAAGGGCCATGATGGGTATAGGAGTTATCTTTACAATCAACTGTTCTCCTATCTCCCCATGATGCCCTATCATCAAGCTCAAATTCTTAACTCCTGGAGCCACATGTTTTGGAGCTTCAAGGAATATCCAGCCATATCTGTGCTAGCCCATGGATTTCCAGGAAACTTCAACTTTGCCAAGAAGCTCATCACAAATGACCCCTCCTCAAGAATGGGGCATGAGGTATTAACTGTCCCAATTCTTTATAGAGTGAATCACTATCCACCGCCTCTTTTCCAACCAATTTATATAAATTTCAAATTTGGTTGGAAGTGGTTCTAAATCCACTGTCAGTCGATCCCGCCATTCTGAGAATCCCAAAATTTCAGAATCGATGAACCAAACATGCCAAACTTCATATTAATCCCAACTCTTATAATCTCTACGATCACTGACTCTAGCCCCATCGTAGAGTCCCAAGGAGAAATCGTAGAGCCACCTACTCCAGACACCCAAACACAGGTCCCTCCATCAGATATTCCCTCTTCATCCACAAATGAATACTTCAACCTCGATCTTGCCATCTACTCCTTGCAAGATCAATTCAAGAAAACAACCCCTCCTTTAGAAAATCCTCAACTCAGTGAACTACTCTCAGATCTGCCCACTAAAGCTGAGTTGGATGAAGTGTCAAAGAAAATGATCAAGGACATCGATGATAGCCTTGAAGCTCACTCAGAACTCATTCATCTCCGACTTACAAAAATGATCACTACCGCAAACAATCTCCCAGGCACCCTAAACAATGAGCTTACTAAGAAGCTGAGGGAGATTATCAAAGAAATGATTAAAAGCCTAAAGGACAGGGATGATATTCACTTCTTAGCCGCCAAAAAACATAGAGAAGCTGTTCTTGCATTACAAAACACTCAAGAAGCCCAGGATAAGCTTATGTTGGAGAACATCATCAGTTTGAAAACTGCAGTCAAAGAATTTCAACAAGCCTACGTAAACCAAGGACATCAAACTGACAATGTTCTAGCCGTTCTCAAAAATAGGGAAGCTCGATCTGAAGCTCTGATAAAGGAAAATCGAGAGGACATTGCTCAAACTCAAAGCCAACTCAACGAGCTCGTCCAAGGAGTAACTCGACTATCCGAAGACATTTTAACCCTTGATGCTGACATAAAGGGGGAGAATAAAGGGAAAGGGGAAGGAGGCCAGGGCAGAGGCAGAGGAGTTCAAGGAGGTCAGGGCAGAGGAAGGAGTCCTCCTACAAGGCAATTCCATCAACAGACTCCACGAGCCAGCCATCAGACTCAACGACCTGATCAGTAAGAAATTTTAATGGCTCAGCCAATAAAGAGTATAGGGCCAGCTACCAGCTCACAAAATGTCACCACCACAGGCCTTAGAATGCCAACTGGAGATCCTGCATTCATGAATAGGCATGATCAAAATCCTAGGCTAAGTCCTAGTGAGCTGAAAGATCTAGCCAGGTGGGATGAAGCAATCAGGAAAAGAAGAGCTGAGGAGTATGTCAATCCTCCTCGCAAAAGATCAAGGAAATAGAGATAAGTGAAAGTTTAAATTTTTATTGATGTAAAGCTAAATTGTAATATTCTTCGAACATCAATAAATTCATGCTTATTCTCTAGAAATTTTAGCTGCTCACTGAAATACCAAGTCATGTTTACTTTCCTGCAATTGAATCTAGAAACTAATAATCATGACAACAAATCTCATTGGTTATGTCAACATCAAATAGGGGGAGATTGTTGGGAGAGTGCATATTTTGATTTGATGTTTAAATATAAATGCTCATGATTATTTGTAAAGTCCTTCAAGGAATATTTGTATAAGGACTTAGTGATAGATCAAATTGGTTAGGTTGATCTAAGCTCTTAATGTATATCATTCTATAAATGAATGTATAGAAAAGAAGATCAAACTACGGTTGATCTTGAGATGTAATAAATAGGCTTCGAAGAGATCGTAGTGTATCAAGCTGATCAAGATTACAGAAGTCAAGGCAGAACATAGAGCTTCGAGGATCGTAGTATGCCTACCTTAAGGGCCTCTTCAGAAATCGTAGAGTGGTCCGAACATTTGCCGAGCCAACTCAAAAATCGTAGTATGCTCTCATAAATGTAGAGCTTGCAAGCAAGCAAGTAAAGATCGTAGTGTGCAAGTCTTTAAGAGAAATCGTAGCGCTCTTGTTTGATGGAATCAGACCAAGCACCAAGGTAACAAGACACCACGATCTGGATCGTAGAGTATCATCTGCCGTGTGTCAGAAGCATCGAGCCCTACCTTTTTGTTTGATGATATATCTCCAACAAATATGGAATGGGTTTTAAACGTTGAAGTCCTCACTAGTTCGAACGGTACAAAAGATATCCTTAGTATGCAACACAGAAGCGTATTGAAGAAGCTAAGGACAGTACCATTGATAAAAGGAAAACACCTTTTCAGGTGTTAGGTGAGAAAGCAGTCTGCTATGTCAGTGGGCTAGGATGCAATTCAGAAGATGTGCAGAAAAGTCTCCATCAAAGTACAGAAATGTCAAATGCATTTAATGCTTCAACGGATGGATCAAACGGATAGATTTCAAGATCACATATATGTAAAACGTATGCAGATGCAAGAAAAAAGCAAGCATTGAACAAAAGGCACAAGAACACTCAACGCTCAACTCTCTACAATGAGAAAAGAAAAAAAGCTTTCTCAAATTTACTCGGTTCTCGAACAAGTGCTTAACAAAGAATCGAGTAGCTACCATCAAGAACTCAACAACTACCAATCAATTGAAGTAAGAGTTCTAAGTCAGAAGGACTTGAAGAGTTCTAAGTGAACTGCAAAGAGCCAAGTCTGCTGGACTTGAAGAGTTCAAGAGTGAACTAAGAAGTTCTTAGGCTGCTCGGTCTGGCCTGAAGGAATCATGTGATTCGTAGAAAGTGTAAAAGACATCCTTAGTGGATTTCCTACTCGAGGAGTAGAAGAGTGGACTAGGAGCTTTAAGTGCTCTGAACCACTTAAAACTACTGTGTCCATTACATTCTTGCTATAACTGTTATATCTGCTATAACTGCTATAACTGCCTCACTCTCATAAACTCACTATCTTAAGGGAGATTAAAACAAATATTAATTTTGCTAAGTTTTAATCATTATATACTAACAAGTTAAAAATGAAAAGTTATTTTAAATATCTATTCAACCCCCCTTCTAGATAACTATTGAGCCTCCGGGAACTAACAAGATTGACCAAGTCTGCTCATTTCTTACCGATACGAGAAACTTATACACTTGAACGTCTTGCTCGTATGTATATAAACGAGATTGTAAGATTGCATGGTATGCCAGTATTCATAGTTTATGATCTAGACCCAAGATTCACTCCACGATTTTGGGTTAGTTTGCAAAAAGCTATGGGCACGAATTTACGATTTAGTTCGGCATATCATCCTCAAACGGACGGGAAGTCGGAGAGGACTATTTAAACTCTTGAAGATTTATTAAGACTCTATGTCCTTGACTTCAAAGGAAGTTGGGACAAGTTCTTACCATTGGTGGAGCTTTCCTACAACAACAGTTATCAAGTAAGTATTGCCATGGCTCCATTTGAGGCGTTGTATGGAAGAAAGTGTCGTTCTCCAGTATGCTAAGATGAGGTGGGTGAAGCAACTTTGTTAGGACCGGAGTTGGTACGTATGACTACTGAAAAGATTCAAACGATCTGACAACGTATAAATACCTCACAAGATCGACAAAAGAGTTATGCTGATCTTCATCGAAAGGATGTGGAATTCAATATTGGAGATCATGTGTTGTTACGTGTTGCTCCATGGAAAGGAGTTACGAGATTTGGAAAGAGAAGAAAGCTCAATCCTCGATTTATTGGCCCATTTTTAATCCTCGATCGAGTAGGAACTGTGGCCTATAGACTCGCCTTACCGCCAAGTATGTCTCGTGTTCATAACATTTTTCACATATCTATTTTATGTAAATATGTGAAAGACCCGAACTACATTATTGAATTAGAACCGGATGAGATAGCGGAAGATATAACGTATGAGGAGGTACCTGTTAAAATCTTGGATAAGAATGATCATATTCTACGCTCCAAGGTTATACCTCAAGTCAAAGTTTTGTGGAGAAACCACGATGTTGAGGAAATGACCTGGGAGTTAGAATCTGAAATGAAGTCAAGGTATCTTCACCTCTTCGACATACCAGGAACGCACCCTAATTTCGAGGACGAAATTTCATAAGAAGGGGAGGTTGTAAGATCCCAACTTTTATAAATAAAGATTAATTTTTCTCGAAATATATTTTTGAATATTACGGTGTGGATTTGATATAATGTTATAGTTGTGGGTATTATTTACAAATTTTGCAAAGTAAGCAAGTGGTTATATAATATTCGATTGGTTGAGGAATATTCATTTTAACAAGGAATATTTGTACGATGGCACAATTTTTTGGTGGACCCCACAACGAAAGTATTGCCGTAGTTAGAAAATGACAGAATTATTTTTTTATAAAAATAACTGCGAAAGTTTTACCGTTAAACTGTTGAACTACCCGATGGTAAAAGTACAGTAATATGCGTGGTTGCATAGTAGCACGCGGTATTGATTATTGATGCTTACGTGAGAAGTCACTCAGTTATACTCAATTATTGCTACAGTAATTGCTGTATAATATCTCTCATATTATTGATTCAATTATTGTCACAGTATCATCTGCATAATATTTTATATTATTAAATCAATAATTAAGATGACAAAGTTATTCATATTATTATTTGCAATATTGATAATGTCTAGAATGTTCTGTCAAGGAGAGGTTTGGTCACCTAATCAAGGCTACTTGATAGGAGAAATCCTTATCGGAAAGCCCCATCTTTCCTGGGAATGATCTGGTTTTTAAATATTGTGAGTTATAATATTAATGATGAATAAGTTTGTGTTGATTAAAGATGAAATTGTTATTTTTATTGTGTTGGGATTATTCGTGTTAGTGGAAATCAACATCTATTTCGATAATAATGGATGTCTAGAGGTTATATTGACCAATCGGGTAATTAATCGGATAAATGAGCAATTAATTGCTATTAATTCACATGCTTATAACTATTTGTTCACATGTGTGTACTATTGATTCACATGCATGTACTATTAGGGGAGGTGGTGTAAGATTGATAATACTTGCATGACTAAATTAAAAATAGAGATATAGATGAAGGTACTATAATGTAATTATTTTTTTCACATGATTGTACTATTGAGTCACAAGATGTCATATTATGGGAGGTGGTGCAAGTTTGATAATACTTGCAGGACTAAATTAAAAATGAAAGAAAAGATGAAGGTATTATACTGTAATATTTCGAGCCCCAAAATGTGCAATTATCGAAACTATATTTTCTTATAAATAGAAGCTCATTCTTCTTTCATTCTCACCAATTCACTAAGACTCACAAGAGCAATTATAAAGAGAGAAGCTATAGAGAGAAAGAAGAAGAGAAGTCTGATACCTCACTATTCAAGTATCCAGTCTTCTTCAGAGGTAAGAGATATTATTCTGTTCAGTATTCTCTGTAGTATGTGAGTAATATTATTTCATCTCGTATTCCTGATGATACCCTCATTTTGTTAAAGTATTGCTTCTATAATCCGTGAAATTAGTAGAATATCCTTGAAATTTGCGCTTCATCTAGTATTGTTTCACAAGGATATTTTCTACACATTCTTGTTAAATTTTAAGCTTTTCATGCCGGAGTACTGTCCATGAGTAGTATTTATTTTTATGGCACTATTCACAAAGTACTATTCATAGGATACTATTCACAAAATACTATTCACGGGGTACTATTCGCAAAGTACTATTCCTGAAGTACTATTCACGGGGTACTATTCACCCGGGGAATTATTTATGATAAAAATTAATTTCTTTGTTGTCCAAATTATTTTTGATACAATATTATTCTTGAATTTTACTCCACAAAGCAGTATCATGTTGACAATTTGGACATTATTGAATTTTGGATAAATTAAGTTATAAATCTTTAAGAATTTATCATTTGCTTTCTTTTAATCGAATTCTTATATCATTGACATCATCCTCATGCTTATATTTTCATAAAAATCATATGTGGCTTACGTGCATAGATGTACTATTGATTGGTATGATTATAACCAGGGATTTTTCGGTATAATCTTGACCATTGATGATTACATGAATATCCTTGGCCCGTAGTGCAGGGATGATTCGATGATGTGGTTTATTTATTAAGGTGAGTCTCAGCGATAAAATTGATGATAAACTTTTTAAATAATAGAAGATAGTAGATATCATGCTCTACTTGACTCTTCTAATGGATTGCTTGTTCCGCTACAGTTAAACTTGATGTTTATTATACTTTATCAGTTTAACACTGTTGAAGGCTAACGATAACTTATTCTGCATTATCTTAGTCATAATATTTCTTACTGGGCTAGTTGAGCTCACCCTTTGTTTTCATTGTTCTCTTCAGGAAATGAGAATATAGCTGAGACTAGTCGGGGAACGGAGTGACGGTCCAGATGTTTGCATTAGTAGTCCTCACTATTCAGTGAAATAGTGTGATAATAATTGTAATGAGGACTTTATTTGAGTTTGGATACTCTCTACGAGACATTATCCGTGTTGAAACTCTCAGCTATGTTTTGTCGTACTGTATAAAAGAAGTTTGTATTTAAATTATGTATCATGTATTTGGTGACTAAAGATGGGTGATGTATACCTATTTTGGGGGCGTCACACAAGTGTCGTTCTCCAGTATGCTGGGATGAGGTGGGTGAAGCAACGTTGTTGGGACCAGAATTAGTACGCATGACTACGAAAAAGATTCAAATGATCCGCCAACGTATAAAAACCTCACAAGATCGACAAAAGAATTATGCTGATCTTCATCGAAGGGGCGTGGAATTCAATGTTGGAGAGCATGTGTTGTTATGTGTTGCTCCATGGAAAGGAGTTACAAGATTTGGAAAGAGAGGAAAGATCAAACCTCGATTCATTGGCCCATTTGAAATCCTCGATCGAGTAGGAACTGTGGCTTATAGACTCGCCTTACCGCCAAATATGTCTCGTGTTTATAACATTTTTCACATATCCATGTTATTTAATATGTGGAAGACCCGAACCACATTATTGAGTTAGAACCAGACGAGATAGCGGAAGATTTAACGTATGAAGAGGTACCTGTTAAAATCTTGGATAAGAATGAACATATTCTACTCTCCAAGGTTATACCTCATGTCAAAGTTTTATGGAGAAACCACGATGTTGAGGAAATGACCTGAGAGTTAGAATCTGAAATAAAATCAAGGTATCCTCACCTCTTCATCATACCAGGTACGTACACCAATTTCAAGTATAAAATTTCATAAGAATGGGAGGTTGTAAGACCCCAACTTTTATGAATAAAGATGATTTTTTTCCCTCTAAATATCATTTTTGAATATTACGGTGTGGATTTGATATAATGTTATAGTTGTGGGTAATATTTATAAATTTTAAAAAGTAAGCAAGTTGTCATAAAATATTCAATTGGTCGGGGAATATTCATTTTATTAGGCAATATTCGTATAACGATACAATCATTGGTGGACCCCACGACAGAAATATTTTTTTATAAAAATAACGGCGAAAGTTTTACCGTTAACTATTGAAATACCCGGTGATAAAAGTACAGTAATACGCGTGGTTCCATAGTAGCACACAATATTGATTATTGATGCTTACGTGAGAAGTCACTCAGTTTTATTCAATTATTACCACAGTAATTGCTGCATAGTATCTCACGTTATTGATTTAATTATTGTCACAATATTTTATATTATTAAATCAATAATTGAGACGATAAAGTTATTCATATTATTATTTGCATTATTGACAATGTCTAGAAAGTTCTGTCGAGGAAAGGGGTTTGGTCACCTAATTGCGCGCCAATAGGAAGAAATCCTTATCAGAAAGCCCCCTCTTTCCTGGGAATGGTCTGGTTGTTAATATTGCAAGTTATATTATTGATGAATAATTGTTGTTTAAAAATATGTTTTGTGAAGCCAAGTGAATTGAGATAAAAAGAGGGGATTTTTATGAAGTATTTGTTGTAAATTTGGCTTATTATATGGACCTCCACTTACTCATTTTTAAAAATAGTCGGTAGCAATTTTTATATATATGTCAATATATATATATATATATGAAATGTGTGTGTGAAAATGAAATGTGTGTGTGAATGTGAGATGAGTGGTGTGCCGTGTGACGACCCCAAAATTAGGTATACATCACCCATCTTGAGTCGCCAGATACATGGTACAGAATTCAAATACAACTTAATAATACAACTGTCGTGTACAATACGACAAAACATAAACTATGAGTTTGAATACAAATATTGTCTACTAGAGAGTATACAAACTCAAAATGAGTCCTCGTTATAATTATTATCACACTATTTAATGTAATAGTGAGGACTACTAATACACCATCTAGGATCATCACTCTGTTCTCGATTAGTCCCAATTCGTTCTCATTTCACAAGAGAACGGTGAAAGAAAGGTGAGCTCAACTAGCCCAATAGAAATATTATGACTAAGATAATGCGAGAATAATTTATCGTTAGCCTTCAACAAATGCTAAACCGATAAAATATAATAACTATCAAGTTTAACTGTAGCGGAACAAGCAATCCATTAAAAGAGTCAAGTAGGGACTAAAATCTACTATCTTCTATGATTCAAAAGGGTTTTCATCACTGTTATCGCTGAGACTCAGCTTAATAAATAATCCACATCATCAAATTATCCACGCACTACGTGCCAAGGATATTCTTTAAGTATCATGACCACGAATTATCCATGCACTACTACGCTAAAAGATAATAATGTTTTCATCAACTGATCCCGATCATGCCATAAAACAATTCATCTTTGCACTACTACCAAAGAGAATCCATAGCCATAATCATACCAAAAGCGTCCATCAATGCACTACGGGCGCCAATGAGGATTTTTCCACATCATTTGTAACATTACTACATGATTATACCGAATAACCCCCGGTCATAATCATACCAAGTCCATCTATGCACTACATGGCCATGAGATGACTTTCAAAAAATAAACAAACATGAGGATGATGACAATGATATAAGAATTCAACAAAACAAGTTCAAGAATTAATTTATCTAGAACCGATAACGTCCAAATTGTCAACATGATATTTGCTTTTGTAGAGTAAAATTCAAGAATGCTCGTAAGAATATTTCTATGAAAAGATCTTGGATGAAGCGCAAATATCAAGGATATTTCACTAATTTCATGGAGTATAAAGTCAAAACTTTAACCAATCGAGTATAATAAAGAATGGAATAACAAAAGAAATCACCATGCATGCGGTATTGCCAGATGAGCAAAGTTATTCCAACGAGAATAATAATAACGGAACTAGGTCGAGGCAAAATTACATGCAAACGAGGATATTCCAAATGTAATAATAAAGAACGGAATAATAATAGAAATCACCATGCATGCGGTACTTAGCATGACAAGTTATTCCAACGAGAATACCAATAAAGATTTTAACCGGTCCGGCGTAAAAACGCCTACAAACGGATATTCCAACGGAATAATAATAAAGACGCGAACTAGGTCCAAATAGTAAAAGCATGCAGACGGATATTCTAACAAAATAATAAAGATTTTAATCGGTCCCATGAAAAAGCATGCATGAGCAGGATATTCCAATAGAATAATAAAGAATGGAATATTAGAAGAATTTCACCATGTATGCGATTACTTTGCATGTACAGAGTTATTCCAATATAATAATAAAGAATGGAATAATGAAGTTCTCTTCATAAATAAGATAGAAAAGAGTACCCTTTACGAGTACAACAAATAATATTCCCTACCTTAGAAAGAAGAGTCTTTGGATATAGAAGTAGTGAAGTAGCAAAATACTTTTCTTCTTTCTCTATAGTTTCTCTCTCTAGAGTTTCAAAGAATTAAGTAATAAATAATGAATGAATGAGCTTCTATTTATAGAAAAATGGATCGTGCGATAGTAACTAACTCATGAAACGGTCCAGATTGATTTACTTTAATCTCACAAATTCCATATTTAATGCAAAATCTTTTAAATAAAATATAATATATTCTATTTATAATCTAATAAAACGAATAACTTTATAAAAGTATTACATTTTATATAAAAAGATTTTACTATGCAAAACACTATCGCAGCACTATGCAACACTATGCATAATAAAATATAATATATTCTATTTATAGAATAACTTTATAAAAGTATTCTTTTTTATATAAAAAGATTTTACTATGCAAAATACTATGTAGACACTATACTGACACTATGCATAATGTAATATAATATATTCTATTTATAGAATAACTTTATAAAAGTATTCATTTTTATATAAAAGCTTTTCGCATTATTATTATTAATAATACCAACAAAACCGAAAGTGACTTATCACGTAAGCATCAATAATTAATACCGTGGTGTGCTACTATGCCACCACGCCAGATATTCTTGTACTTTTAAACACCGGGTGTTTCAACAGTTAACGGTAAAACTTCCGCCGTTATTTTCATAAAATATTTTTGTCATTTTCTCAATCCGATAATAATTCCGTTGTGGGGTCCACCAATGATTGTACCGTCGTACGGATATTCCCTGATAAAACAAATATTCCCCGACCAATCGAATATAATATGACAACTTGCATACTTTGCAAAATTTATAAATATTACCCACAACTATAACATTATATCAAATCCACACCATAAACTTCAAAAAAATATTTCGAGAAAATAAAATCTTTATTCATAAAATCTGGGGTCTCACATACCGTGTGGGTTATGTAATTTATATATATATTATAAGTTTTTTTTTTCGTAAAATAGAATATATTATATTTTATTATGCATATTGTTTTCATAGTGCTTGCAAGTGTTTGCATAGTACTGCATAGTAAAATAAGATTTCAGCTGAATTCGTCCTTGATTTTCCCACTGTGCGTCCATTTCTAAATAGTATCCTTCCATTCTCCTATAAATAGAATGTTTAGTTTAGAATTGAAAATCACACCAGAATCAGAGAATTCTTCTTCTATAATATTGAGCGTATTTCTTTCGAGTTTTAGGAAGTTTTGAGTGAAGAAAATAGTACAAGTTTTCTTTAAGAATATCCCCGCTCTACTAGTCAGAAATACTCTCCTTTTAAGGTAAGGGATATTATTTTTGTTCAATATTCATAAGAAATATTATTTTCTTTCATACTATGTAGTATGTAAATAATTTTATTTCGTTTCAAATTCCGAATTCTACAATCCTTTTAGTAAAGTATTGCTTCTATACTCCATGAAATTAGTAGAATATCCTTGAAATTTGCGCTTCATCTAGTATCTTTTCATGGAAATATTATTCTGAGCATTCTTGATAATTTTTAATTTTTCATGCCAGGGTACTATTCACTCTGGTACTATTCACCCAGGGTATTATTCATGACAAAAATTGATTTCTTTTCGGTCCAAATCATTTTTGATACAATATTATTCTTGAATTGTACTCCACAAAGCAGTATTATGTTGATAATTTGGACTATTATTGAATTCTGGATAAATTGAATTATAAATCTTTAAAATTTATCCTTGCTCTCATTTAATTGAATTCTTATATCATTGTCATCATCCTCATGCTTATATTATGATGAAAGTCATCTTTGGCCCGTAGTGCATAGATGGACTGTTGATTGGTATGATTATGACCAAGAATTATTCGGTATAATCATGACCTGTAATGTTATAAATGATGTGGTAAAAGTCCTCTGAAATTCCAAGAATAATCTAGAAGGGGGGGGGGGGGTTGAATAGATTATTACCAATTAAAAAACTATATTAGGTATTTTTGAATTTTTTAATAATCAATTTACAGTTTTAGAGATTAGTATGCAAAATAATAAAAATCCAATAACACAATGCACAGATATTTATCTAGTTCACAACATACACCCCTTGGTATATTGCTACGTCTAGTCTCAAGTCCTTACTTGGAACTTGAGATCCTATTACTATCAGTAATAAAAACTCCTTCAACAGGCGGAGAAGCCTTTACAAAGTTTTAAAGATAAACTTCCAACTATTCAACTATTTAATCTTGGACAACAAGCTTTCCGCTCCTTCCTCAAGTTTAGTTTTACCTTCTTTTGAGTTCAGTTCTATTTTATGATCTGGTCTTGAAATAACAGCCTCTTCCTTACCTCACAAGTACACTAGAGACCCAACTTCCTGCTGACCTCTCTAAGATTCTGGTTTTGGTCAAAGAATTACTCGTCTTTCTCATATGTATATAAAATAAACTAACTCTGACCTTTTCTCTTTTTACAAATGATATTACAACAATGTGCTTCTCAAATTAAGCAGATAAGAATTAAAGAACAAATAAAAGTTCAAAAACTTTTATATTTAAAAATATGCTTCTTTGAAAACATATAGAGATTTATGTTTAGATCAAATGATGCTTCTGTTTAAGTAAATATATATAAATTATGCACAGTTATAAAAGTTCAAGTAACTCTTATGTATTAGAGAGATGCTTCTTAGAATAAGCAGATAAGTTAATTTTAGCTTTAGTTTAATAATGCTTCGGTTTAAGCAGATATAGAAGTTTAATGCACTTTATAAAGAATAATTCACTCTTGAAAATAAAGAGTGTTTTTCTATGGATTATATAAAATTGTTTCTTTAACAAGTATTATATGAAAGATGTTTATATATCAATACTTGTATAAAAAGAATAAATTAATTCAAACAATATTTATCAAGTATAAAATTTAAATCGATTTAGTACAAAACCGATCTAACAAATATTATTGTTTAACTCAAATAATATATAAGAATATTTTATCTATTATGTAAACTTTTATAAGTAATGTCACTTAGTACTATAAGAAATTGTACGGTTCAAATTCCTCTTGGCAGAGGTATATCTCTGTAGCCTTGTGGCGTCTAAGTACGACAAAATTTATAATTTTCACAATTGATATTTATATAAATATTTTTAATAGATTACTACGATTCTCAAATCCAGTTTGGATGACTACTGTGAGACCCCGAATTTTATGAAATAAAAGTATTCAATTTTTCTATTTTGGTAAATAGTTAAATTGATAAAAGTTTAAAGTTAAGGGTAATATGTGAATTTTTTTTTTTTTTTTTTTTGCAAAGTAAGCAAGTTGATATAAAATATTCGATTAATCGGAGAATATTCTTTTTATCAGGGAATATCAGTACGACGGTACAATCATTGGTGGACCCCACAACGGAATTATTGTCGGATTGAGAAAATGACAAAAATATTTTTATGAAAATAAACGGCGGAAGTTTTACCGTTAACTGTTGAAACACCCGGTGTTAAAAGTACAGTAATACGCGTTATTATATAGTAGCACACAGTGTTGGTTATTAATGCTTACGTGATAAGTCACTCAGTTTTGTTTTATTATTATTATTAATGTAATAAAACAGAAAAGCTTTTTATATAAAACAGAATACTTTTATAAAGTTATTCTATAAATAGAATATATTATATTCTATTGTGCATAGTATTTTGCATAGTAAAATCTTTTATATAAAATGTAAATACTTTTATAAAGTTATTCTATAAATAGAATATATTATATTTTATTATGCATAGTGTTGCATAGTGTCTGCATATAGTGTTTTGCATAGTAAAATCTTTTTATATAAAATGTAATACTTTTATAAAGTTATTCGTTTTTATTAGATTATAAATAGAATATATTATATTTTATTTAAAAGATTTTGCTTTAAATATGGACCGTTCATGAGTTAGTTACTATATAGGATCCATTTTTCTATAAATAAAGCTCATTCCTTCATTATTTCTTACTTAATTCACTTTGAAACTCTAGAGAGAGAATTATAAAGAAACTATAAAAAGTATTCTGCTACTTCCCTACTCTTATATTCGATTTTTTTTATGGTAAGGGATATTATTTGTTGTACTCGTAAAATGGGTATTATTTCTTTTGTATTCATGAAGAGAACTTCTGTTATTCCATTATTTATTATTCTGTTGGAATAACCAGTATACGCGGACTACCCTATACTTGGTGACATTCTTCTAATATTTCGTTCTTTATCATTCTGTTGGAACATCATGTCTGTGCTTTACGCATGATCTGGTTCCGTTATTTATTATTATGTTGGAATAACTTTTAATACATCATGCAAGTAATCGCATACATGGTGAAATTCTTCTATTATTTCATTCTTTATTATTCTGTTGGAATATCACATGCGTCAGCGTTCTGCATGACGCTTCCATTATTTATTATTCTCGTGGAATAACTTTCTGCATGCGATTACATCGCATCGGTTGGTGAATTCTTCTCGTTATTTCATTATTTATTATTCTCGTAGGAATATCACATACGTAAGGTTCACGCATGACCCGGTTCCATTTTTATTATTATGTTGAAATAACTTTTATACATGTGGATTACCGCATGCATTGTAAATGATCCTTTGTATTACATACGAATAGTATTTTTATTAAAAAGGGGTTTCTGTCAGGGGAAGTTTTGTAATTTTTCTGACCCTCAAAAATTCTAGAAAAATTTAAAATGATAATTTGATGAGTTTTCTAGATTGTGTCCAAAAATGGCGATTTTTGGATGTATAGATTAAGAGTTATTGATTTTATGGGAAAAGACTATTTTAAAAGTAAACCCTTATAACTCCTTGTGGTTGACTCCAAAATTAGTGACATTTTTATTGGGAGTACATGTATATAACAGAGTATACCTCAGAAATTTGAATTTTTGGACAAAAGTACAATTTATGATAAATGTCTAAATATTCAAGCAGCTTTTTAGCCATATGAAAATAGTAAATGAATTTTAAAATTCGAGAAAAATATATTTTAAGATGAGACTATATTCTACTAAATCCCAGAAAAGAAATATTTTTGAGACTGATTTGGTATTTTTCATGAAAATGAACTAGTTATGAATAAATGAATTAAATATGTTATGTGAAGTAATAAAATTGAAAAATAGGATTTTATAGCTTAAGAATCCTATATAGGGTATATGGAGATTTTTGATGAGGAATTTGATCATTGATGATGAAATCTTATGAGTATGGCATTTTCAATGATTAAATGCATTATTTGATAAAGTGTAAACAATTAAAATAAATTGTTTATAAGTTTAAGAAATGATTAAAATATTGTTATAATATTAATGATATTAGATTATGAGATTATTAAGTGATTGATAACATTTGGTTATTATTGAGCATTGGATAAATTATATTATAAATGTTTAATATTTATCATTTATCTCATTTGATTGATTCTTATATCATTGTCATCATCCTCATGCTTATATTGTGTTGAAAGTCATCTTTGGCCGTAGTGCATAGATGGACTTGGTATGATTATGACCAAGAATTATTTGGTATAATCATGACCGTAATGTTACAAATGATGTTGAAAAAGTCCTCATCGTCTGCAGTAGTGCATTAATGGACGCTTTTGGTATGATTATGGCTATGGATTCTCTTGACGAGGGTGCAAAGATGAATTGTTTTATGGCATGATCATGGCCAGTTGATGAAAACACGATTATCTTTAGTCGTAGTGCATGGATAATTCGTGGTGTCGTGATATTAACGAATATCCTTAGCCGTAGTAGTGCATGGATAATTCGATGATATGGATTGATTATCGAAATGTGAGTCTCAACGATGAAATATAAATTCATGGATGTGATATTAACGAATATTTTTGGTAGTAGTGCGGGGTGATTCGATGATGTAGATTATTTATTAAAATTTGAGTCTCGTGATAAAATATTTATTATACACTTTTAATTAAGTAGAAGATAGTAGATATCATGCTCTACTGACTCTTCTAAAATACTGGTTGTATGTCTTTGGCATGTAGTGCAAAGATGAATTGTTAATAAATATCTTTGGTCGTAGTGCAAAGATGAATTTATTAGTATGATTATGAGAGAATTACGATTTGGTATAACCATGATTTTTATGTTTTAGGTGAAGATAGGTGATTTAAAATTATCTTACGTCACAGTTGCGAAGAGGAATTTAGAACCACAATTATGATTATGAGTTATTCATATGATTGTGGACGAGGCTGCTGATTTATTTTACATGGATAAAACATTATTGGTGGACTTTTAACATAGAGAAGATAATAGACCTTATGGTCTATTTGACTCTTCTAATGGATTACTCGTTCACCGCAACTATGGTTGAAAAGTTTTATCATCTACCATATGTTCTAAATCTCTGATTTATTATTGATGAAAGCTATTGATAATTTAATTATCTTTAGTCATGATATTCTTTCTTTGGGCTATTTGTGCTCACCCTTTCTACTTCACAATTCCGCTTCGGGTAATAAGAGTATTCTGTAAAGAGTGTTCTTGGGTCGACGGGGGATAACGAGGGAATAGAGCGATTGGTCTCTAGGCATGGAGGTTCTCCCTAAATAGTATAGAAAAGTGTGTTGTAATCTATACATCATTTAGTAGTTATATTTGGTGAATCAAATAGGGTGAGGCAAACCCAACTTTGGAAGGGTGTTTTGTCACTATCATACAAGATGTCTAATGACATACAACCTCGTGTTCTCATAAGACATGGTTGTGCACATCCACTTGCTGAATATATCTACGAGAACTACCTATATGATCTTGGGGTTTATGTGAAATATAATTTTCACTTGGAAACAACAAAGATATTTATATGTCAAGAGAAAACTCACCATTGGAAAGAAGATGATAGTAATCTTCTTATTTTTCTTTGGGGACTTTTGGGTCAACCAAGGATAATTATGTGGACATATGATATCTATCATAACCTTAAACCCATGGCCCCCCATTTACGAAGGTTTCCTTGACACTTCCCAAAGATTTTAATTTCTAAAACAGTTTTTTACTATACTTTTATGTAAAGTATCATTGTAAGGTTGTGGTCGAGGAGGTACCATGAGAGTTACATACATTTTGTATTAAAACTCATAGTTAATCGTGGTCGTATTCTATCTGACATTTCAACAGATTAATATAAATGAAGTTGTATTTGAATTTTGTACCATGTATCTGGCAACTCAGAATGGGTGATGTATACCTAATTTTGGGGGCGTCACAACTACTCTTTTTGGAGTAATATCTCAATGTCATCTTGAGTTATCAAGTGTCGTATCTATTTTACGATATTTATATAAATAATATTGATAAAAGGTTACTGAAGACTATAAGGAATCGTACGGTTCGAATTCCTCTCCGTAGAGGTGTATCTCCGTAGCCTTGCGGCGCCCAAGTATCCTTTTATTTGATAAATAGATGAAATATAGATATATAGAATTGTGTAGAACAATGTATATTTGTATATCTATATATATAAAGCAAGTAATAAATAATTCAACAGAAGTTAAACTTAAATGACTTATCTCAATACTTGGACCAATTTTCTCTTCTAAAATAATCAGAACTTTTGTAAGAAGAGATATAAAGCTTTCAAAGAGAATAAAGGCAAGGAGAGTATGCTTTGTTTTTCACTGAATTGGCAAAAACCAAATGAATGAAATACTCCCTATTTATAGATTTTTTTGAAGTCGGGGGCAAAATTGTAATTTTAGAAATCTAATTTTGAGTGCACGATTTGGATGAAGGATTTTTGAATTGAACGGTCTAGATTGGAACAGATATTACGCGGAAGAAGTTGTAATTCTACCCACGCCAAAATCAATTCACCTAGCATTTATTGAACCATTTGACCACATGTTTTGAAGCCAAAAGAAAATGCCAGCACATACACGGTTTTAGTCCTAAAATAAGAGACGCGGTTTTTAAAGTAGCCATCACACACTTTGCACGTTACATGCATGTATGTATATTTAGTACATGTAGTATAAGGGTGTATATATATATATATATATATATATATATATATATACACCCCTATATATATATCATGTAAGTATATAAATGTTAGTTATAAGCATAAACCGTATACTATATATATAAATGCATGCATTACATATATATATATATATATATATATATATATATATATATATATATATATATAAAAAACTGATCAGTCCGGACTCCAGCCTCGGGAGTAAATCCCGACCTTTTGTTTTTTTTTTACTTTTTTTAAAACAACTAAAAAAAGTAATATTTTATGGGCTGGAATTTTACATAATATAGTGTTTTGGGTGTGATTTGGATACATATAACAAAACAAGTGTATGTACAGATTGCATATATATTTTTTTATATGTATCCAAATCACACCCAAAATACTGTATTATGAAAAAATTCCAATTCCATAAAATATTAAACTTTTTTTTTTAGTTGTTTTAAAAAAAAACAAAAAAAAAAAGTATGTAACTTAAGAAAATGCAGAGAGTCCTGATAGGGCAGGACCTATATATATATATATATATATATATATATATATATATATATATACTTTATTAATATACATGAGTTTATATATATATACTAATAAATAGTATGATACATGAAATAAAATATTTTTGCCCAACTTTTTTTTGAAAACAGAAATAGGATCTCCTTGCCTTGAATTTTATATGAATCAATTTATTTAACACTTGACATTTAATTTATCAAGGTCAATAAAAATTAATTCAAGAAAAATTAGAAAATAGTTTAGATAATAAAAAAGAATTAAATAATTACATATTTAATTAATTGCTACATAATTGTTATCATCAAAATATATAGAATAAAAATATACCTATCATCCTCATTGGCCCGTAGTCCATTAATGTACAGTTGTTGGCATGATCATGACCATTGGTGATAACACGAATATCCTTGGCCCGTAGTACATGGAAAATTCGTGGATGTGATACTAATGAATATCTTTGGCCCGTAGTGCATGGATAATTCAGTGATGTGGATTATTTATTAAGCTGAGTCTCAGCGATAAAATTGATGATAAACTTTTTAAATCATAGAAGATAGTAGATATCATGCTCTACTTGACTCTTCTAATGGATTGCTTATTCCGCTGCAGTTAAACTTATTGTTTATTGTATTCTATCAGTTTAACACTGTTGAAGGCTAACAATAATTTATTCTTCATTATATTAGTCATACTATTTCTTACTGGGCTAGTTAAGCTCACCCTTTTGCTTTCATTGTTCTCTTCAAAAAATAAGAACGTAGCCGGGACTAGTCGGGGAATGGAGTGATGGTCCAGGATGGTGGCTATAGTAGTCCTCGCTATTCTATGAAATAGTGTGATAATAAATGTAATGAGGACTCCATTTGAGTTTGGATATTGTCTATAAGATAATATTCATGTAAAAACTCTCAGTTACGCTTTTGTCGTATTGTATAAATGAAGTTTGTATTTAAGTTCTGTACCATATATTTGGCGACTCAGAATGGGTGATGTATACATATTTTGGGGGCGTCACAGTTGGTATCAAAGCCTAGGGATATGATCATTGGCTGAGATGTGAGATTAGAACTAGGAGGGGAGAGACGGGTAAATCCTTCGCTAGTATGACCTACCTAATCTTATTTGTTATTTAATTAGTCGGTCAGAATATAGGGATAATATGTTGCATGTCAATTAACCCTTATTTTATAGCAGTGTTTGAAAATGACATCCGAGAATGTTGAGATAAGCAATGGAGCACATGAGACCATTGAGTCACCGATGATCAATAACCAGGATAATGTGCATCAAGAAGGTCAATAATCCTCACGTACACAACAACACTGACCAAATGATGAACAACGGAATGTTTAGGAGATTTCTGCAATTCGTGCAACATCAGGCAAGAGAGACTCCTGTTCAAAATGCAGATGGAAACACTGGCAACTCTCGGACGGTCACCGCTAACCAGTTCAAGGAGCTGGGACCACCGGAGTTTTTGGGAAAGCCAGAGACGTGGATAAAGTAGATCACCAAGATATTTGATGTCTTAGGATGCTCCGAGGAGCAAAAGATTCCCTTTGCCACCTTCATATTGCGAGGAGAGGCATATTATTGGTGGGAATCTGTAAAGCGTACTCAACCTGCCGCACTAAAGATGTCTTAGGAGAAGTTTCAAGAATTGTTTAACGACAAGTACTTTCCCGAAAGTATTCATCACATGAAGGAGGTGGAGTTCATCAAGCTGGAGCAAAACAATATGACCATGTTGCAGTACGAGGCTAAGTTTGCCGAGTTATCTCAGTTTGCATCCCATTTGGTAGATAATGAGGAGCGTATGACGCGAATGTTTCTCCGAGGTTTGAAACCCGAAATATGTCAATACCTTATTTCTCACAAATTTTACTTTTATTCAGATATTGTGAATAGGGCTCAGTTATTGGAGCGCGATAATGAGTCAACCCAACCAAGAGAAAGCAGCCGATAAAACGATAATACCAGTGGTAGCAGTCATCGAAGCGGTGAAAATAAACGTGGAGGAAATCAACATGCCAGAAATGGTAACCACTTTGATGGTAATCCTGGCCAAGATAATAGAAGTGGAAATTTTAAGAAGAGGAGATTCAATAATGATGGAAAGACAGCAGCACCAGCACCCGTTTTCAAGGAAAGAGAACAACCACCGATCGTATGCTACAAATGCGGAGGGGGGGGAAACATCAGTCTAAACTGTACGCAGTAGTCTAAAGCATGTTATAATTGTAGAAGAGAATGTCACCTAGCTTGATTTTGTCATGCAGTGAAGTCAAGTCCAGCTTGGACGGTGACACCAAAGGCTGTCCCAAACAAGTCAAAGCCTGTAATTTAAGGGAGAGCGTTTCTCATGACCTCCCAAAAAGCGAGGAACCCGAACGAAATTATCACGGGTAAGCTAATCATAAACTCTTGCGAAGTCTATACCTTATTTGATATCGGTTATACCTATTCATCTATTTCTCCCAAAAATCGAGTTTTGTATTTACCTTGAACCCGGTACAAAACCCATTTTCAAAACTCCATATCGAATGGCTCCTATTGAACTTCAGTTGTTAAAAACCCAACTGCAGGAATTGTTAGACATCAGTTTGCATTGATTATCAGGAGCTGAATCATGTCACAATCAAGAATATGTACCTGTTGCCTCGCATTGATGACCTATTTGACCAATTACAAGGCGCCAAATTCTTTTCAAAGATCGATCTTCGTTCCGGATATCATTAGTTAAAGATTAAAACTGATGACATTCTAAATACTGCTTTTAGAACTCAGTTCGGGCATTACGAATTCCCAGTCATGTCTTTTGGATTGACCAATGCTCCTGTTGCCTTCATGGATATGATGAACCGAGTATTCAAGGAATATTTGGATCATTTTTTGGTTGTATTTATTAATGAAATCCTCATATGCTCCAAAAGCTGTGAAGATCATGAGCAACACTTGAGGATAATACTCCAAAAACTTCGTGAAACCAAACTATATGCCAAGTTGAAGAAATGCGAGTTATGGCTTGAGGAAGTAGCATTCTTTGGGCACATGATATCAAATCATGGAATATCTGTTGACCCAGCAAAGATTGAAGCAATACAAAGCTGGGAGCAACCTAAGTTAGTGACCGAAGTACGTAGCTTTCTGGGCTTTGCTAGTTATTATCGGAGATTCGTGGAAGGGTTTTCTCGAATCGCCACTCCGTTAACTAAACTGAATCAAAAAGATACAAAATTCGGTTGGAGCGAAGAATGTGAGAAGATTTTTTAAGAACTCAAGATGAGACTCATTTTAGCACCTGTTCTGACAATACTGTGATGCCCCCAAAATTAGGTATACATCACCCATCTTGAGTCGCCATATACATGGTACAGAATACATATACAAACTAATTATACAACTGTCGTGTACAATATGACAAAACATATGCTGTGAATTTTAATACAAATATTGTCATCTAGAGAGTATACAAACTCAATGGAGTCCTCATTACATTTATTATCACAATATTTCACAAAATAGTGAGGACTACTAATGCACCATCTAGGACCATCACTTTGTTCCCCGACTAGTCCCTGCTACGTTCTCATTTCCTGAAGAGAACAGTGAAAGAAAGGGTGAGCTCAACTAGCCCAGTAAGAAATATTATGACTAAGATAATGCAGAATATATTATCGCTAGCCTTCAACATTGTTAAACTGATATAATATAACAACCATCAAGTTTAACTGCAGCGGAACAAGAAATCCATTAAAAGAGTCAAGTAGAGAATAAAATCTACTATCTTTTATGATTTAAAAGATTTTTCATCACTTTTATCGCTGGGACTCAACTTAATAAATAATCCACATCATCGAATCACCCCTGCACTATAGGCCAAGGATATTCCTTAGTATCACGACCACGAATTATCCATGCACTACAGGCCAAAGATAATCGTGTTTTCATCAACGGTCCTGATCATGCCATAAAATAATTCATCTTTGCACCCTTGGCCGAAGAGAATCCATAGCCATAATCATACCAAAAACTGTCCATCAATGCACTACGGGCCAATGAGGACTTTTTCCACGTCATTTGTAACATTACGGTCATGATTACACCGAATAATCCCTGGTCATAATCATACCAAGTCCATCTATGCACTACAGGCCACAGATGACTTTCAACAAAATATAAACATGAGGATGATGACAATGATATAAGAATTCAATAAAACAAGTTCAAGAATTAATTTATCTAGGAAGTGATAATGTCCAAAGTGTCAACATGATACTGCTTTGTAGAGTAAAATTCAAGAATGCTCAGAAGAATATGTCCATGAAAAGATACTGAATGAAGCGTAAATATCAAGGATATTCCACTAATTTTATGGAGTATAGAAGTCAAAACTTTAACCAACTGAGTATAATAAAGAATGGAATAACAAAAGAAATCACCATGCATGCGGTACTTGATGTAGGCGAGTTATTCAACGAAATAATAACGGAACCAATGTCGGTGAAATTAAACTCCGCTGCGGGATGTTCCAATGAATAATAAATAATATATTAAAAATGAAATCACCATGCATGCGGTACTTGGCATAGACGAGTTATTCAACGAATAATAAATAACGGAACTAGGTCCGCCAGAAAAACGCATGCATGACGAATATTCAATGAATAATAATAAAAAGATGAGAACCGGTCCGTAAAAAACGCATTGCATACATGATATTCAAATGAATAATAATAAAGATGGAATAATAGAAGAATGTCACCAAGTATAGGGTAGTCCGTATATCTTTGGTTATTCCCGCAGAATAATAAAGAATGGAATAACAGAAGTTCTCTTCATGAATACAAAAGAAATAATACCCCTTACGGGTACAACAAATAATATTCCCTACTTTAGACAAACTGGATACTGGAATATTGAGGTAGCAGACTTCTCTTATTCTTTCTCTCTATAATTTCTCCCTATGATAATCGCTCTAAAGTTTTTGTGAATTGGTGAGAAATGAAGGAAGAATGAGCTTCTATTTATAGGAAAATATAGTTTCGATAATTGCACGTTTTGGGGCTCGGAATATTACAGTATAATACCTTCCTCTTTTTTTCATTTTTAATTTAGTCCTGCAAGTATTATCAATCTTGCACCAACTCCCCTAATAGTAAATAATGTGAATCAATAGTAAATCATGTGACTCAATAGTTCTAATCATGTGATAAAAATAATTACAGTATAGTACCTCCATTATACCTCTATTTTTAACTTAGTCATGCAAATATTATCAATCTTGCACCAACTCCCCTAATAGTAACAAGAATGTGAAATAATAGTATACACATGTGAACAAATAGTTAAAATCATGTTAATTAATAGTAATCAATTGCTCATTTATCCAGTTAAATACCCGATTGGTCAATATAACCTCCAGACATTAATTATTATCGAAATAAATGTCGATTTTCACTAACACAAACAATTCCAACATAATGAAACTATTTTTATCAACAATATAAATTTTGAAATTTTGAAGTTTGACTTTTTCCGAAAAAGTCAACTGTTGACTTTTTGACCAAATAGTGAATCCCGAAAAATTTTGTGTTTATAGACTATTTTTACTAATTTCATCGTTCCGGACTCAAATATCACGTCCGCGTCTCCAAATTCAACTCCGAACACAACTTCAATTTTAATAACATTCATCATTAATATTATAACTCACAATATTTATCAACCAGATCGTTCCCAGGAAAGGGGGCCTTTCCAATAAGGATTTCTCCCTATTGGCGCGCAATTAGGTGACCAAACCTCTCCTTGACAGAACTTCTAGACATTATAAATATTGTAATTTAATAATACGAATAACATTGTCATCTCAATTATTGATTTAATAAAATAACATATTATGGAGATGATACTGTGACAATAATTGAATCAATAATATGATAGATATGATGCAGCAATTACTGTAGCAATAATTGAGTATAACTGAGTGACTTCTCACGTAATCATCAATAATCAATACTGTGTGCTACTATGTAACCATGCGTATTACTGTACTTTTAACACTGGGTGTTTCAACAGTTAACGGTAAAACTTCCGCTGTTATTTTCATAAAGTATTTTTTGTCATTTTCAATCAAGCAAATAATTTCATTTGTGGGGTCCACCAATGATTGTATGCGTCGCATGGATATTCCCTGACAAAAAGAATATTCCCCGACCAATCAAATATTATATAACAACTTGCGTACTTTGCAAAATTTATAAATATTACCCACAACTATAACATTATATCAAATCCACGCCATAATATTTTAAAAAAATTATTTCGAGAAAATTAAATCTTTATTCATAAAATCTGGGGTCTCACAATCTCCCCTCCTTATGAAATTTTGCCCTTGAAATTTACGTGCATTACGCCTCTCTAAAGCGGTGAGGATACCTTGACCTCACTTCAAATTCTAACCCTTGAGGTATAACCTTTGAGTGTCGAATATAATCCTTCTTATCCAAGATTTTAACACGTATCTCCCCATACGTTAAATCATCCGCTATCTCGTCCGGTTCTAAATTAATAATGTGGTTCGGGTCATCCCCATATTTACGTAACGTCGATACGTTAAAAACGTTATGAACACGCCGACATACTTGGCGGTAAAAGCGAGTCTATAAGCCACGCCTCCTACTTTATCGAGGATTTCAAATGGGCCAATTAAATCGAGGGTTGAGATTTCTTCTCTTTGTTGATTCTTGCTTCTAGAATAACGCCCTCTTGAACCTTCTTAATTCTTCACATTCATCAGCTCCGGGTGTGTAGTTTGAGCGGCTTTAACTTTATCGATTAAAGTCAATGTTAATCGTATATTCGTTATCCTGACGTGGGTCCCTAGAGTCTTTAACTCTATCTTCATCATTTGTAAGTTATATGAAATGAGTCTTTGTGTTAAGAACATTGCACTCGTAAACGCATACGATCTTTTACTCAACACGTCAGCTACCACGTTCGCTCTTCCACGATGATATTGAATGGTACGATTGTAATCTTCAACAGCTCGAGCCAACGTCTTTGGCACATGTTACGTTCATTTTAGGTGAAGAAAATATTTGAGGGTTTAAGAAATGGGTTTTGTACTGGGGTCAATACAAAATTCGATTTCACACTCTAGGGTAGGCTAAGAAGTCTTCAAGAATACGTCAGAAAATTTATTAACAATAGAAATATCATTCAAAGTTGTGACCCTCATCAAAGACTTGGATAGTACGTCACATTGATACTTATCAACTTGCCATCGTCATTCACGACATCACCTACAGAAAGTCTGGCTTTGGTGCATTCCTCACAAGAAAGTCAACAACGAAAGGACCGGGGCTCTTTACTTATGGCTTGATATGACAATGATTGACTTTAGTGGTTTGGTTGCTTGAATTCGCATAACAGATTGGTTAGGAATATGAAAGCTAACAACCTTACGAAAAGCATAATGAGTAGTTAACCAATCGATTCCTAAAATCGCATCAAAGGCAAGTATTTTCAAAGAGATAAGATTGACAGGTAACGCGAAAGTGTCAATTTGAATTAAACAAGATTTATAAATAGTGGATGTAACGAAGGTTTCTAATATCGAAGTTTCAACCAATAAGTCAAAGTCTAACTTCTCTGGGGTTAAATTTAAACGTTGAGCGCAAGCAAGAGAGATAAAAGAATGGGTAGAACCGGTATCTAATAAGGTATAGACTTTGTAAGAATTTTATAATTAACTAACCCGTGCTAACTTCGTTCGGGTTACTTGCTTTTTGAGAATCACGAAAAATGCTCTTCCTGAAACCACAGACTTTGTTTTGTCCGTATCCGCCTTTGGTGCCACCGTCCCAGCTGGACTTGACTTTGGTGCACTACAAAATTGAGCTAAATGACCTTCTCTTCTTGAAATTTCCACATCTATTATCTTGGCCATGATTACCACCGAAGTGGTTACCATTCTTTGCATGATAATTTCCCCCACGATGGTTATCATTGTTCCGATAGCCATTTCCACCGATATGATTATTATCGTTTTGTTGGTCGTTACCTTTTGCTTGAGCTGAATCAACGCTCACATGTGCTTCATTGCTTATCTCAGCATTTTCAGATGCCATTCTCAAACACTGTCACAAAACAAGGGTTAATTGACATATCACATACTATCCCTAGACTCTGACCGACCAATTAAATACCAAATAAACTTAGGCAGGTCATACTAGTGAAGGAATTCCCCGTCTCTCCCCTCCTAGTTCTTGTCTCACATCTTAGCCAGTGATCATATCCCTAAGCTTTGATACCAACTGTGACGCCCCCAAAATTAGGTATACATCACCCATCTTGAGTCGCCAGATACATGGTACAGAATACATATACAAACTAATTATACAACTGTCGTGTACAATACGATAAAACATATGCTGTGAATTTTAATACAAATACTGTCATCTAGAGAGTATACAAACTCAATGGAGTCCTCATTACATTTATTATCACACTATTTCACAGAATAGTGAGGACTACTAATGCACCATCTAGGACCATCACTCTATTCCCGACTAGTCCCTGCTACATTCTCATTTCCTGAAGAGAATAGTGAAAGAAAGGGTGAGCTCAACTAGCCCAGTAAGAAATATTATGACTAAGATAATGCAGAATATATTATCGTTAGCCTTCAACGTTGTTAAACTGATATAATATAACAACCATCAAGTTTAACTGCAGCGGAACAAGCAATCCATTAAAAGAGTCAAGTAGAGAATAAAATCTACGATCTTTTATGATTTAAAAGATTTTTCATCACTTTTATCGCTGGGACTCAACTTAATAAATAATCCACATCATCGAATCACCCCTGCACTACAGGCCAAGGATATTCTTTAGTATCACGACCATGAATTATCCATGCACTACAGGCCAAAGATAATCGTGTTTACATCAACGGTCCTGATCATGCCATAAAATAATTCATCTTTGCACCCTTGGCCGAAGAGAATCCATAGCCATAATCATACCAAAAACTGTCCATCAATGCACTACGGGCCAATGAGGACTTTTTCCACATTATTTGTAACATTACGGTCATGATTACACCGAATAATCCACTTTTCCATAATCATACTAAGTCCATCTATGCACTCTGAGGCCACAGATGACTTTCAACAAAATATAAACATGAGGATGATGACAATGATATAAGAATTCAATAAAAACAAGTTCAAGAATTAATTTATCTAGGAACTGATAACGTCCAAAGTGTCAACATGATACTGCTTTGTAGAGTAAAATTCAAGAATGCTCAGAAGAATATGTCCATGAAAAGATACTGGATGAAGCGCACATATCAAGGATATTCCACTAATTTTATGGAGTATAGAAGTCAAAAATTTAACCAACTGAGTATAATAAAGAATGGAATAACAAAAGAAATCACCATGCATGCGGTACTTAGCATAGACAGTTATTCAATGAATAATAATAACGGAACGAGTTAAAGCGAAATTACATCGACGGGATGTTCCAACGTAATAATAAAGAATATAATAACAATGTAAATCACCATGCATGCGGTGCCTTGATGACGAAACAAGTTATTCAAATGTAATAATAAATAACGAAACCAGGTCCCAAGCGTAAAAACGCATGCATGTGATATATTCCAATGAATAATAATAATAAAACGGAACCCCATTAAACGTTAAAGCATGAGCGAGATATTCCAATGTAATAATAATAAAGATGGAATAATAGAAGAATGTCACCAAGTATAGGGTAGTCCGCGTATACTGGTTATTCCAGCAGAATAATAAAGAATGGAATAATAGAAGTTCTTTTCTTTAATACAAAAGAAATAATACCCCTTACGGGTACAACAAATAATATTCCCTACTTTAGATAAACTGGATACTGGAATATTGAGGTAGCAGACTTCTCTTCTTCTTTCTCTCTATAATTTCTCTCTATAATAATCGCTCTAAAGCTTTTGTGAATTGGTGAGAAATGAAGGAAGAATGATCTTTTATTTATAGGAAAATATAGTTTCGATAATTGCACGTTTTGGGGCTCGGAATATTACAGTATAATACCTTCCTCTTTTTCTTCATTTTTAATTTAATCCTGGAAGTATTATCACTCTTGCACCAACTCCCCTAATAGTAAATAATGTGAATCAATAGTAAATCATGTGACTCAATAGTTCTAATCGTGTGATATAAACAATTACAGTATAGTACCTCCATCTATACCTCTATTTTTAACTTAGTCATTCAAGTATTATCAATCTTGCACTAACTCCCCTAATAGTAACAAGAATGTGAAATAATAGTATACACATTTGAACAAATAGTTATAATCATGTGAATTAATAGCAATCAATTGCTCATTTATCCCGTTAAATACCCGATTGGTCAATATAACCTCCAGACATTAATTATTATCGAAATAAATATCGATTTTCACTAACACAAACAATTCCAACATAATGAAACTATTTTTATCAACAATATAAATTTTGAAATTTTGAAATTTGACTTTTTCCGAAAAAGTCAACTGTTGACTTTTTGACCAAATAGTGAATCCCGGAAAATTTTGTGTTTATAGACTATTTTTACTAATTTCATCGTTCCGGACTCAAATATCACATCCGCGTCTCCAAATTCAACTCCGAACACAACTTCAATTTTAATAACATTCATCATTAATATTATAACTCACAATATTTATCAACCAGGTCGTTCCCAGGAAAGGGGGGGCTTTCTAATAAGGATTTCTCCTGATCATGCGCGCAATTAGGTGACCAAACCTCTCCTTGATGTAACTTCTAGACATTGTAAATATTGCAATTTAATAATACGAATAACATTGTCATCTCAATTATTTATTTAATAAAATAACATATTATGCAGATGATACTGTGACAATAATTGAATCAATAATATGAGAGATATGATGCAACAATTACTGTAGCAATAATTGAGTATAACAGAGTGACTTCTCACGTAAGCATCAATAATCAATACCGTGTGCTACTATGCAACCACACATATTACTGTACTTTTAACACCGGGTGTTTCAACAGTTAACGGTAAAACTTCCGCCGTTATTTTCATAAAGTATTTTTGTCATTTTCTCAATCCGACAATAATTCCGTTGTGGGGTCCACCAATGATTGTACCGTCGTACGGATATTCCCCGACAAAAATAATATTCCCCGACCAATCGAATATTATATAACAACTTGCGTACTTTGTAAAATTTATAAATATTACCCACAACTATAACATTATATCAAATCCACACCATAATATTTTAAAAAAATTATTTCGAGAAAATTAAATCTTTATTCATAAAATCTGGGGTCTCACAAATACCATCTGGTTCGGAGGGATTTGTCATCTATAACGATGTTTCAGGCAGAGGGTTAGGATGTGTTCTCATGCAATATGGGAAAGTCATAGCCTATGCCTCACGACAACTCAAAGAATATGAGAGGAATTATCCTACTCATGATCTAGAGTTGGCAGTAGTCATTTTTGCGCTTAAAATCTAGAGGCATTACCTATATGGGGAGAAAATTGAAATCTATACGGATCATAAAAGCCTCAAATATTTCTTCACTCAAAAAGAACTCAACATGCGGCAACGACGTTGGCTCGAGCTGTTGAAAGATTACAATTATACCATTCAATGCCATCCTGGAAAAGCAAACGTAGTAGCTGACGCGTTGAGTAGAAGATCATATGCGGGTACGAGTGCGATATTGTCAACGCAAAGGCCCATTTTGTATGACTTATAAAGGATGGAGATAGAGTTAAAGACTCTAGGGACCCACGTGATGATGTCAAATATACGAGTAGAACAGACTTTAATCGATAAATTTAAAGTTGCTCAAGCTACGGACCTGGAGTTGATGTTTATGAAGAAGAAAGTGCAAGAAAGTGCTATTCTAGAAGTAAGAATCGATGAAGAAGGAATACTTCGAGTCAAATCCAGACTTTGTGTTCTTAACGACTTTGATTTGAAGTATAAAACCATGATGGAGGCGCACAACACACCGTTTGCAATCCATCCTGGGAGTACAAAAATATATCGTGATCTTCGACATACATTTTGGTGGATTAATATGAAGAGAGAGATCGCGGAGTTTCTCTCAGGGTTTTTAACTTGTCAACGTGTCAAGGCAAAGCATCAAGTGCCAAAAGGTCCATTGCAACCACTTGAAATTCTAGAATGGAAGTGGGAGTACATTACCATGGATTTCGTTATTGGTCTTCCCAAGGTTTCTTAAGGCAAAAATGCAATTTGGGTCATTGCTGATAGATTAACCAATTCTGCTCATTTCTTACCTATACGAGAAACTTATTCACTTGAACCTTTTGCTCGCATATATATAAATTAGATTGTAAGACTGCATGGTATGCCAGTATCCATAGTTTCTGATCGAGACCCAAGATTCACTTCACGATTTTGGGTTAGTTTGCAAAAAGCTATGGGCACAGATTTACGATTTAGTTCGGCATATCATCCTCAGACGGACGAGCAGTCGGAGAGGACTATTTAAACTCTTGAAGATCTATTAAGACTCTGTGTCCTAGACTTCAAAGGAAGTTGGGACAAGTTCTTGCCATTAGTGGAATTCTCCTACAACAACAGTTATCAAGCAAGTATAGACATGACTCCATTCGAGGCGTTGTATGGACCTAAGTGTCGTTCTCCAGTATGATGGGATGAGGTGGGTGAAGCAACGTTGTTGGGACCGAAATTAGTACGCATGACAACGAAAAAGATTCAAATGATCCAACAACGTATAAAAACCTCACAAGATCGACAAAAGAGTTATGCTGATCTTCATCGAAGAGATGTGGAAATCAATGTTAGAGATCATGTATTGTTACGTATTGCTCTATGGAAAGGAGTTACAGGATTTAGAAAGAGAGGAAAGCTCAATCCTCGATTCATTGACCCATTTGAAATCCTCGACCGAGTAGGAACTGTGGCATATAGACTCGCCTTACCATCAAGTATGTCTTGTGTTCATAACTTTTTTCACATATCTATTTTACGTAAATATGTGAAAGAACCGAGCCACATTATTGAATTAGAACCGGATGAGATAGCAGAAGATTTAATGTATGAGGAGGTACCTATTAAAATCTTGGATAAGAATGATCATATTCTACGCTCAAAGGTTATACCTCAAGTCAAAGTTTTGTGGAGAAACCACGATGTTGAGAAAATGACCTGGGAGTTAGAATCTGAAATGAAGTCAAGATATCTTCAACTCTTTGACATACCAGGAACGCACCCTAATTTCGAGGACGAAATTTCATAAGAAAGGGAGGTTGTAAGACCCCAATTTTTATGAATAAATATTATTTTTTTTCTAAATATCATTTTGAGTATTAAGGTGTGGATTTGATATAATGGTATAGTTGTAGGTAATATTTACAAATTTTGCAAAGTAAGCAAGTTGTCATAAAATATTCGTTTGGTCGGGAAATATTCATTTTATTAAGGAATATTCGTACGACGGCACAATCATTGGTGGACCCCACAACGGAATTACTGTTGGAGATAGAAAATGACATAAATATCTTTTTATAAAAATAACGGCGAAAGTTTTATCGTTAACTGTTGAAATACCCAGTGATAAAAGTACAGTAATATACGTGCTTGGATAGTAGCACACGGTATTATATAGTATCTTTGATTATTGATGTTTACGTGAGAATTCACTCAGTTATACTCAATTATTGCCACAATTATTGCTGCATAGTATCTCATATTATTGATTCAATTATTGTCACAATATTTTATATTATTAAATCAATAATTGAGATGACAAGTTATTCATATCATTATTTGCATTATTGACAATGTCTAGAAAGTTCTGTCGAAAAAATGGGTTTGCTCACCTAATTGTGCACCAATAGGGAGAAATCCTTATCGAAAAGTCCTCTATTTCCTGGGAATGACCTGGTTGTTAATATTGTGAGTTATAAATGATGAATAAATGTTATTAAAAATGTATTTTGTGAAGCCAAGTGAATTGAGATAAATAGAGGGGATTTTTATGAAGTATTTGTTGTAAATTTGACTTATTATATGGACCCCCACTTACTCATTTTTTAAAATAGTGGTAGAAAGTTTTATATATTTGTCAATATATATATATATATATATATATATATATATATATATATAATGTGTGTGGGGTGTGTGATGTGTGCGTGTGTGTGTGAATATATATATATAATAGAATATATTATATCTTATTGTTTGCATAGTACTGCATAGTGTGTGCATAGTGCTGCATAGTAAAATTAAAATATTTTCATAAAGTTTCGCCCGTGAATTTTTTCTACCGTACGTCTGTGATTTTCTAAATTCAAATAGTATTCTTCCATTCTCCTATATGATGCTTAGTTTAGAAATGAAAATTACATCAGAATCAGAGAATTCTACTTCTATAATATTGAGCATATTTCTTTAGAGTTTAAGGAAGCATTGAGTGTAGAAAACAGTACAAGTTTTCTTCAAGAATATCCCCGCTATACCATTCAGAAGTACTTTCCTTTTAAGGTAAGGGATATTATTTTTGTTCAATATTCGTAAGAAATAATATTTTCTTCCATACTCTGTAGTATGTAAGTAATATTAGTTTGTTTCAGATTCTGAATTCTACACTCATTTTGATAAGTATTGCTTCTATACTCCGTGAAATTAGTAGAATATCCTTGAAATTTGCGCTTCATAGTATCTTTTCACAGAAATATTATTTTGAACATTCTTGATAACTTTTAATCTTTTAATGTCGGGGTACTATTCCCGAAGTACTATTCATGGGGTACTATTCACCTGGGGTACTATTTATGATAAAAATTAATTTCTTTTCTGTCCAAATTATTTTTGATACAATATTATTCTTGAATTTTACTCCACAAAGTAGTATCATGTTGACAATTTGGACATTATTGAATTCTGGATAAATTGAATTATAAATCTTTTAAATTTATCCTTACTCTCATTTTATTGAATTCTTATATCATTGTCATCATCCTCATACTTATATTATGATGAAAGTCATCTTTGGCCCGTAGTGCATAGATGGACTCTTGATTGGTATGATTATGTATCGGTATAATCATGACCTGTAATGTTACAAATGATGATGTAAAAGTTCCTATTGACCCGTAGTGCATTGATGGACATTTGTTGGCATGATCATGACCATTGGTGATACTAATGATATCTTTGGCCCGTAGTGCATGGATAATTCGATGATGTGAATTATTGAGCTGTGTTACAGCGATAAAATATTGATGATGAACTTTTAAATCATAGAAGATAGTAGATATCATGCTCTACCTGACTCTTCTAATGGATTACTTGTTCCGCTGCAGTTAAACTTGTTGTTTATTGTATTCTATCAGTTTTTATACTATTGAAGGCTAAGGATAATTTATTTTGCATTATCTTAGCCATAATATTCTTTACTAGGCTAGTTGAGCTCACCCTTTTCTTTCATTGTTCTCTTCAGGAAATGAGAATATAGCTGATACTAGTCGGGGAACGGAGTGATGGTTCGAGACGGTGGCTATAGTAGTTCTCACTATTCTATAAAATAGTATGATAATAAATGTAATGAGGACTCCATTTGAGTTTGGATATTGTCTACGAGACAATATTCGTGTTAAAACTCTCAGCTATGTTTTGTCGTATTTTATACGACAGTTGTATAATTAAGTTTGTATTTGAATTCTGTACAATGTATTTGGCAACTCAGAATGGGTTGTGTATACCTATTTTGGGGGCGTCACGCCTATTACTAAAAGTGATTAATTTTAATATTAAAAAAAATTATAAAAAATAATATTAAAAAAATCGGTTCACTGGGTCAATTACCGTCTCAGTTGGTTAGAGCTTCGTGTTGATAACGTGTTATAAAACTTTAGCAAAGTGTAGAAAGATAATCTTATAATTGTTGCATAAATTTAGAGAGAATAAGTAAGAGAAAAAGAGAGAGAAACCTTCAGAGAAATTCTTATTCTTTTTCCTTCAGTTTCATTCCTTTATATAGGAAGAGAAGAGGAGTCACATGGAGAGGAGGATGATTCAGGGACTGAAGAAAGGAGAAGGAGTAAGGGGAGTAGGGGTGATCATTCGGTTATAACCGAACCGAATAGGCTATTCGGTTATAACCGAATACCGAATTATCCATAATTTTACTATCCGAACACTAACCAAAATTTGGTAACTAACTGAATTACCGAATACCGAATTACCGAATTGTACATTTGGGTATTCGGGTAATAACCGAAATGAAGGCTTCCATAATTAACATAACATTATAATTCACTAAAATCAGTCGATCAACACTAAACAAAAGAAGAAGATCATGCCAAATATATGATTAAAATTAACAAAATGAAACAGAGTCATTAATATAACCAATTCACAATCCATGTGTATTATTCATGGGAAATACACGAGAAATACAAATTCCCATGACAAATTAACAATTACCCACATCCACTTGTTCTATAAAAAAAATAATCGAATAAAGAAAAAAATCAACCAAATACAGATTGAAATCACCCACCAAATCTCCTAAAAAGGAAGAGTAGAGGAACCCAAGAAGGGCCTTTTTTCTCCATACCCATTAATGACGGAACTTGATGGAACAAAGTAAAGCAAATAGTCCGTTGAAGAAGAGAGAAACTTCAATAAAATTGGGGAGTTGACGTCGTCGTCGGAGCGGCCGAACGGAGGCACTATTTGGGGGTTGGGATTTGCCTTTGGGGTTAGGGGCTTAGGGCACTAGGGGCTAGGGCAGAGAGTGGGAGATGAGGGCTAAGGGTATACAGATCTGAGAGATGAGAGATGAGAGATTGATTTGGGTTTTAGCGAGATAGTTGGATATTGAGAAGTCTAAGATATGAGAGAAGTCTGAGATACTAAGAGAAGTCTGAGATATGAGAGAGAGTTGGATACTAAGACTAAGAGAAGTCTGAGAGACACGGTTTGTTTTTATTTTTAAGTATTCCGTTTTTTTATTTTTAATTCGGTTATTCGGGTAACCGAATTACAAAAAATTGGAAACCAAACCCGAACCCGAAAATCAGAAATAAAATCGGATATAATCGAATTACAAAAAATACCCGAATAACCAAAAAATTTTAATTCGATTCAATAATTCGATTTTATCCGTTTTTTGCTCAGTCCTAAATGGAAGAGTACTCACAGGTGATAACCCTCAGAGCAGGGAATCACTTTATATATAACAATATCCGGTTTATACTACTATAAATTTAATGCATGCTTGTTGGTATGTATGGATGTAATATAATTTTAGCATGCATGGTGTTATAAGTATTATTGTAAGTGATATTATATATATATATATATATATATATATATATATATATATATATATATATATATATATATATATATATATATATACTATATCCATGATGTATGCAAAAATATTTTTGCCCAACTTTGAACTTTAAAACAAATAGGATCTCCTTGTCTTTTATATTATATGAATTAATTTATTTAACACTTGACATATAATTTATCAAGGTCAATAAAATTAATTCAAGTAAAATTAAAAATAGAATAATGAAGAAAAATAATTAAATAATTATATATTTAAATATTTTAAGACATAATTATTATCATCAAACTATAAAATAAAATTATACGTATCACCTATATCTAAACAAAACTGCATCATCTTTTGACTAATCTTGAGTGACCAAAGGAATGCCTTGCACGACGTAGTCAACATACTTCATAATGTACATGCCACAATCATAAGAATTCTTTTGTTTTGGACACTTCGCTTTGATTGAAAGCGTAATCTTCTTATTTAGAAATTTTTTCTTCTTGGCAGAAATTATTAAGGCATTTTCAAGTAAATCACGTTGTACCAAAAAATATATAAGTACATAAGATGACACAATAAATAAAATGAACATTCCAAAAAAATGATTCTTTTTATTTATATATGTGAACGTACCACATATTCAATCTCGTTCTTGTATCGACTTGTTATTTTATTGCCTTTTACATCGTCGAACAATGAATCTATCAGGAAGACTTGACACTCCTTAAGCGAGATGCCAAATAAAAAATAGTGATTCTCATATGTAAAATCACAATCCGATAAAGGAGGTTGTTCCCTTTGGTTGACAAAAAGGGTAACATTAGAAATATTAAAGTGACTCCTTTGAGACGGTGACATGTCCCTATATTTATTACACTATCTATGCAGTAATTGAAAGAAGCAACATGTAATAAAATATTAATTAGCTTTTTCACAACTATTTCAGAAAATCTTTTCTGTTATCTTAAATATGCATCTATGGTTTGATGTAACACCTCAGTCCCACATCAAAAAATAGGGGAAAAATTTGTCTCCATATAAGAAAATAAGTTACTATTAATAGTACATTTAAGTCATGACCTTTTGAGGGCGCGGTGAAAGATTTAAGATGGCCGAAGATACTATTAGGCCAAGATAGTTTGAGCCTTATTTTGATGAATTTGATTCGATTCGGACTTGAGATTTGACCCGAAATTTGTTCCGGACTCGGGATTTGACCCGGATTGTTTCTATATAAGCGTTCGAGACCAAAGTGATTGTACGTCTTTGTGAACCAATCTATACTTTTCCTAGAGGCCTACATTAGGGGACTGTGATTCGTCGACACTGTTTGAGAACCAGTTAAAATTCAGTAATTCCACCTTATGTGACTTAAATGGATTCAAAAGGTCTTTTTTAATTTACTCCTTTAGGGGATTTGCACAAAAATAGGTTAAATTGGAACTGCCCCTCCACCCAACTCTCACTCGGTCCCGCTTCACTATGTGGTATTTCTTCAGTAATAGGACTTAAGTGCATATCTTGAATATTTTCCACACTCTCCAAGTCAGTACCATACGTAAACTTGTACATGTAGAGGTGTCAAGTGCAAAGTTGGTTTATCCTCTGCCACAAATGGGAGCTGGGGTTGGTACAAAGATCCTTGACTAAATGGGTTGAACCCCTGATAGATAGTCTCTTGTCTGAATTGATTTGGCGCTAAATTTGAGATTTTTTCAATTAGATATTTATAAACGCCTCAGTGTTCTTCATTGATGAGTACTGACCTGATATACCACTTCTTGCACACATGGCTAGAGTTATGCACAGGTGGCACTCGTAAAATGTTTCGCACAAAAGCTCGCGCCGACTCAATCTATAATATAAGTGTAAATATGATTAGTAAACAATATATAATATATTGTAAATGTTTTAAACAAAATCTTCAATATGAAACTTATAAGGTTTGAAGCTTCGTACCGATGAAATAAGCCATGTGGTGTATATGTATCATTTGATTTAAGTTGTGGGTGGCTAATTCTTATACGAGTCATCTTTCTATACCACTTTAGGTATTCGGCCAGAGTAACCTCCTATCTTGTAGCCACCAAAAAGTCCAATATAATGTATTGTCATGCATACCACGTAGAAATATAATCTCTCCGCTCATGAATATAATCTATTGCGTAAATCCCTTATCTCTCCCAGTAGAGTTCAATCATATTTATCGGGGCCTTAAGAATATCTTATTTTTCCCCAAATTGTCTCAGGACACGATCAGACATTTGGAATTCAACAACATTAAGTCAAATGAGGAGAATATGTGAGGCACCACTATATCAGGCTGCTTGATACTCCTGTGCTACTATATGATCAATCTTTGCATATGGTATCCACCGTACCATTGCAGTTGTTGTCCCATCAAATTCGCCTCTATAAAAAATTTGGTTGTGATGAGGGTATAGTCTTCTTATTTCTTTCATGTTATTTTTATTTCTTTGGTAGGCCCATACTCTTGCACGGGGCAACCAATGCTCGACCTCTGTTGCATAATTAGGCCTTCCAATAGATAGAAATTCGTAAGCTCAAACCTGTGCCATAATTAATCGAGTTAAAAATTACAAATTTATGAGGGCCAATATCAATATAAATAAACATCAAACTATAGTCAATAAGATACATGAATAAGTTTTAAAAAGCTAGAAAAACTTTTTGCATTGATGCAGGTTGCTTTGTGTAAATTTCTGAACAAACAAGTCAAAATCGCATCTCCTCATGTATAATCACATACTTTATAAATATCTTGTAGAAATATAAGATATCTAGCATGCACAACATCATAGTTTGATGAAGCAAATAATATCTTCTCAATAATAAACAAGACGTATGCTTTGGTGTAGAGAACCACAGTTTCCATATCTGCATCTAGTGAAAGTTTGCAAAATCTAGTGCCTAATCCCGACAACATAATGCCCCTTTAGTTATAAACTTTCTCATCCTCCACTACATATTTACTAAATTCACTTTGATCAAAAAGTTATTTTGGATTTCTTATTAATATATATATATATATGCAATAGGTTCCCCTATAATCGGTAATCCTAAAATGAAATAAACATATTCTAAAGTTATTGTAATTTCACTCGTGGAGAAGTGAAATGTATTTGCCCTACTCTGCCAACGCTACACCAATACTTCTATCAACGAATAATCTAATTGGTTACATACATTTATGTTTGCAAATACTCCAAAACCCCATTCTTGTAATAATTTTTTTTGGGCATTAGTTAAAACTCAAATATCCAAAGAGCATCCACTCTTATGTGTTCTTAGGGAACGACTAAAATGGAGATTATTCCTTACAATTGTAGAAATGTGGTTAACTTGATCCCACAATAGCGTATTATCGGATGGTCTAGAATTGAATTCCATTTTTATAATTAACACAAACAAAATAATTATTTATCAAGAAAATATTGAAGCTATTATTATTATATGTCAAAAATAACTAAGAAAAACTTTAATTCAAACATTATATTGTTGTCCAAATATGGTATTGACAATTACACGCAAGTATACGTGGTCAACAAGTAATATAGTAGTAAGTGTCGATCCCACGAGAAATAATTTTAACCAACTACTAACTTTATATCAAATCAATCTTATTTAAACAAACGAATTTAAGATTATGAAAATATTTATTTAAAACTAAACTAAATTACTACAAAAAAGCTTAACACCAAATTTAAATGTTAAGATCACAATTTCCCCCATGCTTCGTCTAAATCTCTTCACTCTCTTCTCTATTAATTAATCATAAGAATCGTTAACCGAGAATGCATATTTATTTAAGAACCCCTTTTCAAAGTAGTTTGATAAAAAATTCTATTCTAATTAAATCATTATATTCCTATTCAAAATAATTAAGAATAAATTCATTAAACATCAATTCTCATACAAGTTATATTGACATATAGGTATATTCTTATCCTATACACAAATCTAATTATTTAATCAAAAGAATAATCAAGAACACATGTTATCATATTCAGATCTAACCTTATAATTCATCTTTCAATTTCATCTGGGTTTTATTGTGACACCCCCAAATCCGGGTACTTCAATTCCCACGGGATTTGGTGTTCACTGTCCAAACATCATGTATCTATCTACCCATAATAAATGAAAAATCATAAATAGATAGAAATAAATCCTCTCCTTATGCAGTTACAACATCTGAATATAAATACATCAATTCCAGGTCATACTAACCTTAAATCTCAAATGCGGAAACATAAATAAATATTAAATCTTACACAACTTAAACATAAGTCTGAAACATAACATAACAAATAAATAACAAGTCTTCATCACTTGTTAACTTTGCCCTTGTCTTTGCTAGTAGAAGGCTCGTCGAACCTTTCGTTCTTAACTGCAATGTTATTATTACGCAAGAGTGAGCACGATTGCCCACAAGTATAATAATATAACAATAAAATAATAACATGCGAATGAATCAATGACTTCTGAAATAAGAAAATTTGGCTTTTTAATCAAGAATGAATAACAAGAATCAAAAGAACTTCTGAGGGTCATAAGACCTTGAACTACATCCTAGGTTGTCAAGTGTTTATACTTGAAACCTTTAACAGTCATAAGACTATGGACTCTTCTTCTCGTACTTAGGGGGATCAGCCCTTAGTACCATATTGTGCACAATATCTTAACGTTAAAGCATAATTAATCCCCTATAACAGGATTGTTCATCTCAGTTTGACATTAGAGTCCGCACCAAAGGAAGTTTAGTTTGGATAAGCTCAATAATGGTTCTGAAATTTAGAACATTCATCAACTATGGACTAGTCGAATAAATAAGGATTCGTTAGTCTTACAAGGTTCAACAATAATTGATATTCAATTTGAATAATAAAATTTAATATGTATACAATCGAATAAGTATTGTATAATAGGAATCATGCTTTTAAAGAATGATAGCATCTAATATGAAATCTTGACTTGAACAATAATAAACAAGATAGAATAAGGAACTTGCTTTATGTAAAGAAACAAGGTTTAGGAACTTGCCTTCGTCGTGAGGCTAAACGATTACTACTTCCGTTCACCACAAATCCTACACACATATCATATGTATTCACGACATTCATTAGTTACATTTTCACTTAATTATTTAATATAAACTCCACTTTATCTAACAAATCATTACCCTTCTAATTTAATTACTTAATTAAATTAGAATATTTTCATTCCTTTACTATTATTACACTCGAATAAATTATTTCATAATAATTTCTATCGAATATTTATTTTATTTCATAAATATTTCAACTAAAATATTTATTTTATTTGATAGATATTTTAATAATAATTTCCATCGAATATTTATTTTATTCCATAAATATGTCAATTAAAATATTCATTTTATTTGATAAATATTTTAATTAATAATTTTCATCGAATATTTATTTTGTTCCATAAATATCTCAATTAAAATATTCATTTTATTTGATAAATATTTTAATTATTATTTATTTATTTTATTTTTTATTTTTATTTTTTTTTTTTATTTGTATGGGTAATTAGTTTAGTAATGTCAGAAGGGAAGTTACCTGAACTCGATTTACGAGTTCATGAACATAGCAAGGCCAAATTAGGCCAAAAAATCTCTCACAAGTTCAATTATACGTTCTGTGAAGAACACAAAATATGGCCATAATTTCCAATTTCCTTGTCCATACATTAATTTAAGCATACCCAAATATTATAATTCATATATGATCATTACCCAATCTTTCTAACATGATTTTAACAACTTAATTCATACAATCACTTGAATCAAATCACATAATTTCACTGTTCTTATGAAAAACTCCATTTTTAACATTATTAACGAAATCAACTACTGCGAACTCATTTTTTGACCAAATCAGTCCGTTTAAGTTTTGTTCTTTTCATTTTTACATGTATAAACGTAATCATTCATCAATTTACCGATTAATATGCAATTTAAACATAAATATTTTGTACTTATAAGCCATATTCATATATTTTCTCTGTAAAACTATAAAACTCCAATTTACCCATAATTACATGAATTTAAAGATTGTGATTCATGTATACATGATATATAACATGTTATGAATAATTTGTAGTACATATATAGACATATAATTAGAAATTGTAAAATTTTCCATTCACAGAGAACTCAGTTGGGAGAGAAATATAATACGTGAAATATTAAAACTAGATTAGGGTTTACCCTTGCTTTCTCTGTTTGAAGACGATACCAACTTGAATTCTCCAATTCTCTCTGATCAATTCTCTTAAAGCTCTCTTTTCTCTCTAATCTCTCTGACTTAGGTTTTAGGAAAAATGAGAATGCGTAAAACAAAGAACTGATATATGCAAACAGATAACTGGCGCAACATGGTGTCATGGTCTGTTAATTCCATAGTGGGTTAACTGGCCAACTCCCTTTAAGGCCATGTTTGGTTAACTTATTAATCTCTTTTTAATTTATTTATTATATAGTTTAATAATGTCACACTCAATTAAGAAATTAGTCAATAATCTTATTTAATTCAATTAAATATAATAATTCCACATTAAATCTCAAGAACATAATTAAATTCTCATTTATTAATTATGTCAAATCATTAAATCTCTAATTAACTATTAAATTAATTAGAATAACATTATGCTTATTAAATAATTCATTTAATCAAATATGCTCAATTAAATACATGCTTTTGAATAATAAAATTCTCACATTAATTTAATCAATGTAACACATATAATAAAGTAATCTACCACAAACTCATCAATTAATTATTTAACCCAATAATTAAATCATCAAAAAATATTTAATTAATTTAATAAATATTCAAATTAAATTACAAAAATCTCGTTTGTCACATTTATCATAATACTTTTTAGCTAGGCAATCATAGATAAGCACAAAATATGATAAACGAATTAGTTATGATCAACAATAACCAATAAGAGAGTAAATCAATTTAAACTAATCGTTGGGTTCCTTTGCAATCTCAATAAAAAGTTAGGTCATAACAAGGTAGGAAACATCATAATAAAACCAAAGAATATCATAAGATTACAAAAATTAAAGGTAAAGAGAAGAGATAAAAATTTGTCACTCAACTTCTCGATCTCCACACTTAGCATCCAACTTGCTCTCCTTCGCGCACTTGAAAATCTGATGAAGAGCCCTAGCTTGGATGGTGGATTATGATGTTAGATCTTAGATGAGATAATGGATTATGGATGTTAGTCTCCTAGGTTGTTAGCTCCCCCAAATCATGTGTCTTAATGGGTATTTATAGGCTATAAGTCTAAACCCTAGCTTAGGAGGAAAAAAATCCAATTAGAAGTCAAAAAGCATGCAAAAACATGTCCATATTGAATCCACGCGCTGCAGCCCACCAAACGCACAACACGACGCATGATAGTCAATAGCTGGGGCAAATAGCAGCGATGTGGCGCTTATTTTATGGCGTTGAGGCGTTTCTGGGCAGGTGGGACGCGCAGAGCTCATTTATGGGCTCGCTGAGGCGCAACTCTTGCTACTGGGGCTAAGGTTGTAAAATGAGTAAACAGTTTGATTTGAGCTCGGCTCGAAATATAAATGAGTCAAATATGTGCAAATTTTAAAGTTCGGTAAATTTCTCGAACTTCCTTAAATTGTAATTTTCTATTGATACTCAGATCATATTCGTTCAAAAAGTTTAAACTGCTCGGGCTCGATTCAGAATCGTGCTCGACTCGGTAGCTAAATGAGCCTCAATCAAACCTTATTTTATACTCGATAAATTTTGTGAACCAAATCTGAGGAACTCAATACTCGGCTCGACTTGATTCGTTTACACCCTTAATTGGGGCGTCGCGACGCAAATTTGGGCTCGCTGAGGCACTGATGTGGATGCGTTGGCCCCAATTTGTTGATGACTGATGCACGTGGCCCAAATTTTTTGATGTTTGTTGATGCCTGACACACATGACCCCACGTTGAGCCAATTCTTCACACACCGATGCACACCTAGGCCCCGAGTGTTAGATTATGACACAGATTCATCCTATTTGCTTCCATTTTCATATCTTTTTCAATTTTCCCTTCTCCTATATAAAAACACATAAAAAATAATAGAAAGTACTTAAGAACTCATTAATCATCAAGCTAAAAATACTCAATTTATAGGTATAAAAATGACTCGTCATATACTCAAAAAGTTTAGTTCTAACCAACCAATAATGTTTCTTTGTTGTATACAAAGAAACATTTGTAGCCAACAAGTATTTCTATATAACAACTTTCTATACAACAACTATGGAGTTTGTGTACAGCAAAGAAGAATATAAAAAATATATACATATGAAGAATTTATAACTTACATGAGTTGGATTTAACAAAGATATAAGTTTATAGTAAGGATTTATTGATCTCCTTTTATCTGGTTGTTTTTCTCTCAAATTCGCTTTGGGTATTTAGATCTTAGATAAGAAAAAAGAACAACAATGTATCATGTATAGAAGAACTCATCGTCCACAGTTTAGTTATGTGGACGATGATTTACCTTAAAACGACACCGTTTGAAAATTAATTGGGAATATACTCGGAGTCACCAGTTTAGTTCTACGGACGGGTGATATGAGAAATACATTGTCGTGTTAATGAAGATTAATTGGAATATACTCATCGTCAACATTTTAGCTCTGCGGACGGGTGATATGAGTAAAATGTCGTCGTGTAAATATCATTGGCATACATAGCTTCCGCTGTTTAATTTTGTGGACGGGGGAGGAGTATTTTGAATAATTTTTTGATCCGTAAAACTAAACTGTGAGATCTCCCATATAAATTGCGGGTGGGGCTTCCTCCGTACCGTTTGATGGACGGATGAACGGCTGAGATCTATTGTAATGATAACCTTATTCTTTTGACGTTAGTTATGAATTAATCCCATATATTTATAAGGAGAGAGATGTGTTTGATTTTAAATATAATTTTTGGGTGGGATGACAATAATGATAAGTTGGTTGTGAGGGGCGGAGATATGAATTTTTTAAAGAGGGGAAAATGAGGGATTTAGTGAGAGGATGACAATAGAGGTAACAAGGGATGATTTAGGTATTTTGCTGACATGTGACAATATATTCTTGATAATATCTTCAAAAAACATCAAGGGTTCTTTAAAAATTGATAATTCAATAAGTAAAGGTGATATATCCACCAAGTTGGCCCCAAAGAATTAGAATATCAAGTAATAATATATTGCTACACTTCAAAATAATTCTTACAAAAACTAGCTTGCAAAATGACTTGTCAAAATATAATTAGTAGATGATCCACCATATATATATATATATATATATATATATATATATATATATATATATATGAATGAGTGTACTGATTGTAACCAACTAAGGAGATACACATCATTTTGTATCTCTTTTTGTAATAATTTTTTTATCACCATAATATTATTGATTACTTTTTACTTGTGAAAACAACCCATCCGTAAAATATATGCCTTTTTAAGATTATTAAGGACATAATTAATGAAATATGATAATAGTGTAAAAGGTAATGTGTACTAAGTGAGTAGTAATTAGTGAGAGTCAATATTAAAATTTAAAAAAAGTGATACTAGTAGTAGTAAAAATGGTAATATTTTAATAATAATTTATAGAGTTAACCATTTTAATATTCTCTCAGTTTTAAAATATAGGATAAATATTGACTTTTTGAAATTAATTTAAAATATTTGTAAACTCAAAATTAACATAACTTCATTTAATTGTACTCACTACAATTGTAACACCTCAGCCCCACATCGAAACATGTGAGAAGAATATGTCTGTATATAAGAAATTAAATAACTAAAAACAATACTTTCAATCATGACCTTTTAGGTGATCCTGTGATAAACTAAGATGACCCAAGAATATACTATTAGGTTAGTGGTTTAAGACATTATTTGGATGGATTTAATTCGATTCGGACTTGGAATTTAACCCAAGATTTATTTCGGACTCGGGATTTGACTCTGGTTGTTACTTATGGTTAGGGGTGTAAACAGATATATAAAAATTTGAATGCAGTAGTATTTTTATCCGTTTATTTGCGGATACCTTTAAACCGAATACGGACAATATCCGCTTTTTTCGAATACGAATAATATCCGTTTCTTTTTTCGAATACGAATGCGGACGAATACGAATTTTTCGGTTACCATTTACAGTCCTAACTATAACTAGAATAAAAAAATAATGAGTTTTAAAATATAGTTTATTAATGAATGAATGTTAATTTATTTATTTTTAATAAATATTTAAATATAATAATCAATGTTCTAAATTATAACTCAAATAAGTTTTCATCATTTTTGAAATCCTAAATTTTGAAATGAATGCTCTACTTATTAATGTTTAGATATGTCTATTTTATGTGTGTGGAGTAATATTGTAGTGTGTACGAATATTTATAATTTATAGACTAAAAGACAATTTGCACCCCAAACTTTATACATATGTTGACTTTTGTAGCCCAAACTAAAAAAGGTGTCTAAGTACACCCCAAACTTCAGTTATACTTAACAAAAGGGAAATTTTCTTCAGTTAACCGGTCAAAAATAACCGGCTAAGGCTATAATATTTATTACAGAGGGGTACGTTTGGTAATTTACATTTATGCCAAATTGCAATTAATTATGCACCGGTTATTTACTCGTGTTGGTTATCAGACAAAAACTCCAAATCAGTTAGGCTAGGGTTCGCGATCTGAAGGAGAAGTGGCACAATGAGTGAGAACAATAGATTCTTGAGGGATCCGGAAGACAATGACGATTATGGAGTGAATGGTGTCCCAGAATACCGTAAGTGCTTCAAAGAATATCTTAAATAATGAGCTAGTGTAGTTTATTGACTTCTTTTTGTTGTAAAGTGGAACGGTATCCATCATTGAATAGTATAAAGCTGGGTAGTGGACCTTTTTGATGATCAATATATAAGATTCTATAGTTATTACATTAAAATTTTTTGATTTTATGAAATTAAATATGATGTGGTCCACACATTTAATCGACAATGTTTACTTTTTGATTGTGGCTTTGCAGACAATAAGGAATATTTTACAATCAAATTTATCCATGGTGGACACTATGAAGAGAGCCCACATAAACAGCATATGGGAGGTACTTTTAATTTTTTTTGATTTATGTCATCCTGATTACATCTCTTTACTTGACATAGTTAACATAGGGAATGAGTTGGGATATAAATTTGGACACCTAAAGTTCCAATATAAGTCACCTACAACTGATATGAAGAGGGGATTATGGGTGTTAGAAAATGATGATGATGTTTTAATAATGTGTATGCTTATCCCTCCTACTAGGCTAATTGAAATATATTTGGAGGTGATTAGAACTGTGGGAGCAGAAGCTAAATTTGAAGTTGAAGGTGATAATAATAATGAATATAGAAATTTGATATCAATTGGGGATTATGAAATAGAGTCAATTGATGAAGATTATGTTGATAGTTTTGTGGAAGAATCAACTGAGGATAAAGACGATGATGAAATTGGGGAGGAGGATGAGGGTGATCAGACTGGGAGACTGAGGATGGGGCATAGGGTGATCAAACTGGGGGCGCTGAGGATGGGACAGAGGGTGATCAAACGGGGGGGGGGGGGGGCTGAGGATGATGCATTTAGGGATGAGGGTGCAACTATAACATAGAAAGGAAAAGGAAAAGGAAAAGTTTATTAAAAAGGAAAAAGATTTGCCACTAACAATGGGAAGGAAAAACAAACTGCAGAAACCCAAACTTCACTAGAAGAAGAACCACATAAACCAGGATTTTCATCCTCTGACTATGATGACTTTGATGTGGAAAAGATGCCTAGGGTTGCTGAGTTTGATCACCAACTGTGACGCCCCCAAAATAGGTCCATTCCATTCAACCCATTCTGAGTCGCCAAATACATGGTACAGAAATAACTACAACTTTATTATTACAACATATAAACTGTGAGTTTAAATACAGATATTGCCATCTAGACAATATTCACACGCAAATAAATCCCCATCATAATTATTGATACATTATTTTATAAAAATGGTGAGGACTACTAAACAACTCTCTCTAGAACCTTCATTCCATACCCCGACTAGTTCTCGCTACATTCTCGCCTCCTGAGAAGAAAAATAGAACAAAAAGGAAAAGGGTGAGCTCAACTAGCCCAGTAAAGAATATTATGACAAAGATAATATACAACAAATTATCGTTAGTCTCCAACAGGGAAAAATCTAATAGAATACAATAGACAACCAGTTTTAAATCAACAATTGCAGCGGAAACAACAATTCATTAGAAGAGTTAAGTAGAGAATGCAAACTACTATCTTCTATATATGAATTTAAAAGTTCATCGTCGATATTTTATCCCTGCAACATCAATCAATATATATCTGGAATCAAATATTCATCTTTGCACTACAGGCCAAAGATATTCATCAGTTGGTCATGTTCATCTAAACACTGCTCATCTTTGCACTACGGGCAAAGATATTCTTCGTAAATCATTCATCTTTACACTACAGCCAAAGATATTCCATAATATCATCATTTAAGATCAAGATGATGAAAATATTTTTAAAGAAACGAATCCAGTGAAACAAAATGACAAGGATTAAGGATTAAGGATTCGTACTTTGTTTTATCCACGTCCAAAAATACCTCAAAAATAATCATAGTGGTGTAAAATTCAAGAATGATCAAAACATGGATACAATCAAAGCTAGTATCCAGAATAGATATTTTGGATGAAAAGAAGAAATTTCATTTTTCGGTGAATAGTGCCGTATTCGTGAATAGTGTCGTATACGTGAATAGTATCGTATACGTGAATAGTAACTCCGACACCAAAAGATAGAAATTTCACAAAAAAACATCTTCACGCTTCGTGAATAGTACTCGTGAATAGTAACTCGTGAATAGTAACTCATAAATAGTAACTCGTGAATAGTAACTCATGGATAGTAACCCCGACATGAAAAAGTTCCAAATTTGATAAAAGTTCCAACCAATATTTCAAAGATAATGATATTGAAGAAATAATATCATTTAAGAAGAAAATAACATCCCTTACCTCGAAAGACAAGATTTAGTTGAAACACCGATATAAAGCTATGACTTGAACTTGCACCGTATAGCAATACTCAAAGTATACTCAAAATACTCACAAGAATACGCCGATAATATAGAGAGAAAACTTCAGCTTTACGTGTGATTTTCAATTCTAACCTAAACACCCTATTTATAGAAATTGCTAGAAACAACAAAAGCGAAAATTTAATATAATAATAATATATTATATATATATATATTCCTACGCCAACCAAGACTCCTAAAATCAGCATGTTTACAACACATGGGGGGCCAACCAAAACAATAAAAACATTTTTGTTGATATAAATAATTAAAACTTCCAAAAATCAATTATTTCGGAGCTTCGGAACTTCAATAATTCATAATAAATAGCTCTTTTATCAGAAAAATTCGAATCTCGCTTGTTTTTATAGGAAATACAATTCTCTACAACTTTGCAGAAGAAAGTTTTTCCAAATTCCAAATGTAAATTGACCGAAATCCACAAACCATTTATTTTACAAATATAATCAAATTTCGGTCAATATATGGGGTCCAATTTACATGTTTAACATGTTTTAAACATTTATTGCAATAAAAATACACTTCCTCCTCGTATACTCATATATCCCACTTTCGTTGTAAAATATCACCGTTAATATATTATTAAAATAATATATTTAAATGAATTATTTTATCGTAAAAGATAAAATATTAATTTTCAACAATTGTCACATTAAAATTTTCTCCATCTATATCCACATAAAATTAATATTTTCCTCATCATATAAATCAATAATTAATTATTCACAAATAATATTACAGAATCACAAGATCTTGCAACCAAAGTAGTTCCTCAGAAAGAGGGGCTTTCGATAAGAATTTCTCCTCATCAAGCGCCATTAGGTGACCAAACCTCTCCTTGAAGCGTAACTTTCTAGACATTGTCAATAATGTTATCTAATAATATTATTCGGATAATATGAATTATTGCTTCGATAATGAAAAATAATCGTAAATGACAATTATTGAAACAACAAAGAATATAAAATATCAACGCAAAGAATTATTAAATCAATAAAATATCGAATAAGAATTCACCGTAACAATTATTGAGTAGTGCCTTCTTACGTAAGAATCAATAATTGGTGCAATACTGGTGCTACTGCTCAACAACGCGTATTAGTGTGTTTTAACCAATCGGGTATTCCAACAAAGATAATCTGTAATAACTACGCCTTATTTATAAACAACTTATATTTTGTCGCTTTCTTCATCCAATCGCTTTCCGTTATGGGGCCCATAAAAGATCGCTACCGGTCGCATTTAATATTCCTCGACAAAGATTTAATATTCCACGACCAAACGAATATTCCCACACAATAATGAATATTTTATAACCACTTGCTTATTCGAAATATTTGCGTATTTTTTTTACCCATAACTATCCACATTAATCAAATCAACCATTACTATTTCAAAATAATAAATAGAGGAAAATAAATTTCATTTATTAATAATTTGGGGTCTTACAACCTCCCTCCTTATGAAATTTCGTCCTCGAAATTGACGTGACGTACTGGTGTTTCAAAAGATGAGAATACCTCGCTTTCATTTTCGTTTCCAACTCCCGTGTCATTTCCTCAATAAAGCATGGTTTCTCCACAAAACTTTAACTTGTGGTATGACCTTCGTCGTAGGACATGCTCCTTCCTATCCAAAATCTTGACAGTACCTCTTCATACGTTAAGTCTTGGCTATCTTGTCCTGGTTCTAACTCAATGACGTGGTTCGGTCGTCCACATATTTACGTAACATCGATACGTGAAAAAACGCGTTATGAACACGCCATCATACTTGGCGGTAAAAGCGAGTCTATAGGCCACGCCCTATTCGATCGAGAATTTTAAATGGATTAATAAATCGAAAGTTTGAGCTTTCCTCACCTCACCGATTCTCGCTTTTGAAATAACAACTTCGCACCTCCTTCTTCAAATTCATCACCTCCGGTGTGTAGCTTGAATGACTTTAACTTTATCGATTAAAGTCGATTATACTCAGTATATCATCACGTGGGTAACTAGAGTTTTCATCTCCATCTCTATTATTTGTAAATTATACTGAAATGAGTCTTTGATAATATCGTACTCGTATTGTATACGATCTTCTACTCAACACGCCGCCTACCACGTTCGCTTTTCGGGATGGCATGGTCGTAATATGTCTTTGAAATGAGTCTCCTCTTGAGTTATTCAAGCTCTTCCCACATTCCTTGCTCCATTCAATTTTGTATCTCTACAAGTCACCAAGTTAATGGAATAGCGATTCGAGAATATCCTCAACGAATCTCCGATAATAACCAACTAAGCCTGAAAGCTAAGTATTTCGATTACCGACTTAGGTTGTTCTCAATCGTGACTCATATCCCAACCTTGGATAAGACGTTACAATGACACCTATCGCTTTACTATCGCATCGAATATGGTGTCCCCTACGGAGAGTCTCGGCTTCGGTGCATTCCCACAAAGGAAGTCACCGGATAAAGGCTCAGTACCAAATTTATAGTTGAATTTTTAACTCACGAAGTTCAATAGAGCCATTCGATATGAGATTTTAGAAATGAGTTTTGTAACAGTTCAAATTCGATACAAAATTTAATATCGAAGCTTTGGGAGTAAGCCAAGAAATTCTTCAGAAATACGTCGGAAAAATAAATAACAACAGGAATATTATTCAAATCTGACGTGTCTTTATTCAAATCCATAACATGGACTAAGAAAACTTAACATCCGTAATAAACGAATGACTTCATGGCTTGATATGAAAATGTTTGACTACAATGGTTTGATTGCTTGAATTCTAATAACAGGTTGCTTAGGAATATGAAAACTAACAACCTTACGAAAGTAATCAATTTCGGCATGATGAGTAGTTAACCTTAAAATCACATCAAAAGCAAATATCTCTATAGAAATAAGGTTAACAGGTAATGTGATAGTGCCAACCTGAATCAAGCAAGATTTTTAAACAATGGATGTAATGAAAGTTTCTCCTAATGGAGTCTCCACAGATAGGTCAAAGTTTAATTTCTCCGTAGTCAAGTTCAAACGTTGAGCGCAAGCAAGAGAGATAAAAGAATGGGTAGAACCGGTATCTAGTAGGGTATAAACTTCGCAAGAATTTATAATTAACTAACCCATGCTAACTTCGTTCGGGTTCCTTGCATTTTGACCGGTCACGACAAACGCTCTTCCAGGAATCGTTGACTTTGATTTTTCTGGGACAATCTTTTTGAATCACCGTCCCATTGAACTAGGCTTTGCTACTGCATAATCCGAGCGATATGTCCTTCCTTTCCACAATTATAGCATACCTTGAACTGTTGTGGGCGCTTTGTCTTGATATGTCCTTCTTTTCCATTTTGTAGCATATAATGGGTTGTCGTTCTCCTTCCTTAGAACCGATTCTTTTAAGACTGCTCGTCTTCACATAGTCGTTGTTAAATCTCCTCTTTTAAAATCTCCTCCCGACTCGCTTCTTCTATTTTCATGGCCATGATTACCACCGAGTGGTTACCGCCTTTGTCCGTATTCTTCTTTCTCCGCCGGGTTATCGTTATTCGATGATCATATCTTCTTGATATGATCCTCGTTATGGTCCCTCGGTTGAACGTACTCGTTATCTCGCTTCTAACAACCGAGCCCATTGACAACATCCTAATAGAGAGAAAATTTATGAGAAATGAGATACTCGACGTATCCGGGGGTTTCAAACCTCTCGTAAACATCCGCGTCATACGTTCCTCATTCTCCACCAAATGAGGTGCAAACACGATAACTCCGCGAACTTCGCTTCGTCTTTGACACACGTCATGTTATTCTGCTCCGGTCCTAATAAACTCCACTTCCTTCATATTACGAATACTTTCGTAAAGTACTTGTCATTGAACTGCTTCAAAATGTCTCCCGACATACGCCGAGTGCAATGGATGGGTACGCTTCACGAGACTCCCACCAAATGTCTCTTCGCCCACTTAATATAAAGGTAGCGAATGGAACCTTCTGTTTCTCCGCATCCCAAGACATCGAATATCTTGGTAATTTGCTTGACCCATGTTTCATGCCATGATCGGATCTCGCTTTCCTTAAATTCGTGGTCCCAACTCTTTGAATCGTTGGTTTGTGACAACCCGTGAATTGCTATCATTTCCTCCTCAGATTTTGAACACGAGTCTCCTCGTGCGATTTTGCATGAATCGCAAAAAGCTTCTAAACATCCCCTCGCTCATCATCTCGCTCGATGGTGTTGTTCACAGGAGGAACATTTCCAAACTGCTGCACGCTTCTCCTCGTTGGTGAGTACAAAGTCTCCACTCTGTCTCATTTCCATTGTTAATATTCTCGATCGACATTCTCAAATCACCGCCATAAAACAAGGGTTAATTAAGGAAATCAATATATCACATAATATCCCTATATACTGACCAACTAACAAATAAGCTTAGGTAGGACACACTAGCGAAGGATTTACTCATCTCTTCCCTCCTAGTTCTATTCCCCGATCTCCGCCAGAGATCATATCCCTAAGCTCTGATACCAACTGTGACGCCCCCAAAATAGGTCCATTCCATCCAACCCATTCTGAGTCGCCAAATACATGGTACAGAAATAACTACAACTTTATTATTACAACTTTATAACTACAACTTATTCGAAATATTTGCGTATTTTACCCATAACTATCCACATTAATCAAATCAACCCTTACTATTTCAAAATAATAAATAGAGGAAAATAAATTTCATTTATTAATAATTTGGGGTCTTACATAAACCACCTGAACAAGAACATAAAGGGTATCTAGAATATAGTGAATGTGACATAAATGATCTTCAGTTTGAGTTTGGAATGACATTTACCAATGTAACTGAAGTGAGTGTAGCAATCAGAAACCATGACATCAAACAAGGAAGGAATGTGTATTTAAAGAAGAACTTGTCAAATAAGATCCGAGAAAGGTGTGTGGAGCCACGTACATGGTACTTCTATGCTGCAAAGGTGCAAAAAGAGCTCACATTTAAAATAACTAGGTTACAAAAAGTGCATACTTGTTGCAGAGAGTGGGGTAATTATTGTATAAATGCAGCATGGATTACCAAAAAATATGAAGATGATCTTCAGATGAATCGAACATGGGGATTAGATCAGTTTCATACTAAAGTAGTTAAAGATTTGGATATTGGGGTATCAAGGAGCCTAGCATATAGAGCTAAGAAAAAAGCAATGAAAAACATTGAAGGGAGTGCTAAGAATGAGTATGGAATGGTTTTGTACTATGTTGCAGAGCTTAGAAGAGTCGTGCCTAGGAGTACTTGTGTTTTGAAGAGAGTAGAATCAGAGCAGGGACAAGACTTAGGCAGATTTTTGAGATTTTATGTCTGTCTACAGCCACTAAAAGAAGGATTTAAATTGGAGTGTAAACCACTAGTGGGGCTTGATGGTTGTTTTCTCAAAGAACCATATGACTGCATTTGGTGTTGACCTTAACAATGGGATGTGGCCAGTTTCTTGGGCCATTGTTGAATCTGAGAAAACTCAATCTTGGGTGTGATTTATGAACTTGCTGGTGGAAGATCTTGGGATTGCAAATGATGGAGGTTGGACATTCATTTTAGATAAACAAAAGGTATAAACATCTTTCTATTTATATATATATATATATATATATATATATATATTATTTGTCCACAGGGTTTTATTAATGCTTTAGAAGTTGTGGTCCCAAGTGCTGAACACAGATATTGTGCATACATTTATATAGGAACTTTTGGCAAAGTCATAAAGGCTCTGGTTTAAAAAAATAGTTTTGGAATGCTGCCAAAGCTACAAATCCTTATGTCTTTTAAAAGGCAATGAAGGTGTTAAAAAAGAATAATAAGAATGCATATGAATGGTTAGCTCCTAAGCCACGGCCTGGTCAGTGGAGTAGGTCTCATGTTAATAACCATTGTGAGGTATTTAATTGCAAAATTCTTAAGGCTGGAGTGAAACCAGTAATAGGGTGTCTAGAAGGACTACGATTATATTGCATGAATAGGATTGTTAAAAGGAGGTAAATGATGTTGAAACATAATGGTGTATTGTGCCCTAGAATAGCCAAAAAAGTAGAAAAATGGAAAGGTAAGTGTGGGGTGGATTGACATTGTGGTTAGGTGGTGGTGGGAGGTTTATAGTGACTATGACTTCTGGGGGTTATTCATTTGTGGTGGATTTGGGAAAAAAAAACATGTACTTGTAGGAGGTGGGACTTGTCTGGAATACCTTGTGATCATGTTGTGTCATGTTTTAACAATATAGGATATGATCCATACACATATGTAGATGAGTGTTTAACCAAGGACATATATGTATCTAAAGGTTTACAGTCACAACATTAAGCCTATAAGACACATATCTGAGTGGGATCCTACTGGGATTGAGCCACCTTTGCCACCAGTTAAACATACCCCTATAGGCAGGCCTAAAGTTGTTAGGAGGAAAAGTAATGATATTCCAGATTCAAATCCAGAAGGTACAAGTTTGAAGAGGAAATGAACATCATTGAAATATGGATTTTGCAAGGAATGGGGTCACACTTCAAGAAGGTGTCCTCAAGTAAGTGAAGTGTGTGTTTCTATTTATATGCTTTTTTAAGATCCTATATTGGGTTTAATACATTTATGTTTGTTTATTTTTAGAAATTTAATAAGCAGCCAAATGTGATTTCACAATCTTCCCAGGCTCCACAAAGTTAATCCTTTCAACCTCCTCCAAAGGTTAAGAGGGCTAAAAAGGTTCAAAAGACTTCCCAGGTTGCGTATTTATATCATACTCAAGATTCTCAACCTCCACCAATGACAACAACACATGAGTCTACAATGCAGCCAGGTGGAATGAATGTTGATCAAGAGTAAGTAGAAGGTTCTACAAAGTGGCAAGGTGGAATCCATTATGAGGGTAGCCAAAGAAATGACTCAGATGATATATTATAACCCAAAGACTACACATGAAAGGGAAAATAATGTACAACACTAAGAGACCTAGAAGCTGCAGCAAGATCCAAAAGAGAGAAGATCCAATTTAGGAAACCAACTAGTAAAGGGCCTACTGTAGATAAATAGTGTTGGGATAAGATTTTGGGAATCTTTTTGTTCTTTTTTTGGGGTAAATAAAATTGCTCCTAAGCTTATGAATGCATTTGATGTATGTGTGTTGCCTAGGGCTAAGAAGGTGTATGCTTTTTGTTAATAGTGAAAGTAGTATGAATACAAGCCAATCATGTATGATGATAAAACATATACTTTGTAATCAATCTTATTTATTTATTAATAAAAGAATTATTTATTAAAGGCATTTATTATCTAAATGGTGCTGTTTTAATAATATGTGATAAACCCATAGTTTTAAGCAATGCTTTTAGAATCATGATGAGATCATGCTAATGAGATCTAAATTCTTAGATAGCTTAAAACTAAAATGTTCCCAATCAATGGATTACTAAAAAGGGGATTAGTGAATTCGGATAGATTGGTACGTACGTTGCTTGCTCATTGGATGAGGATGATTGATCTCATGATCGTTTGTGTGGAGACACTAAAACAAGTATGTTGGTGCTTATTAGAGAATAAGTTCGCTGAACGTGACTCGCTAAGGAATACATAATGGAGTTTTACTTGCCTGTCAATAGGAATTCCTGTAGTGATAGTAGTACAAATGATCCTTAGACTTGAGATCATCATAGTATCTTATATATAATGAATTACACTTTGACTTATTCCTTAAGACTCTTAGAGTATATCAAAAGGTATGCTTGGGTGCAATAAGTTATATATGAAGGTAGTGAATGATCAATAAAGAATCTACCACTTCTAGTAAAAGAAGAGAAATGTCATATATGATTCGATAAATGACAACCTAGGAATCCTTGGCCAAGGTGGAATAAAACTAGAAAGTAGTTTCTAATTTACATTCATTAGGAGTTGTGCATTTAGGAATCGAAATACATATAATTAAATAAAATAAGACTTGATAGTAATTTCATGTCTTATATTTAATTGGGACATTGTATGGTGGAAGGATTGAATTGTATGGTAACTATTTACTCAAAGGTTCTTTTATGTTGCATGAAATGCAATTTCAAAATTAAAATAAACTCTTTTATTTTAATTATAAAATTATTAAGATTAATATATATATATATATATATATATATAATGAAGATCCTACTTCACGTGAAGCTTCAGTACCTTGAAAACTAATTCTGGACAAGTGCTATGGTTATATATATAAATATATATATAAACTAAAAGTTAACAGGCTTTATATATATATACACACCATATTAACGGTACTGCAACCTTTTTAAGAAGAAAAAAAAACCGGACTCAATTTTTTTTGAAGAAAAAAAAAATGATTTCCAAAAACAATTTTCGACAAAGATATTTTTTTTATAAAATAATAATTTTATACAACAAATAGTTTAATTGTATAGGATTAGTTAGAATTTTTCAAAGAACCGGAGATCAAGGAGCAAGGAGCGCTCGAAGACCCGTTTGTTATGGAGCCCGAGTTTAAATGTAATAGTTATATTTAAATATTTATTCTTGCACCCTAGGGTTTGACATTTTGGTTCACTTGGTGGCTCTAATGAACCAAACTAGAATAAAAGTCCATAATCAATCCAGATAGAATATAGTATTCTATATGTGCATGCTAGTATTATATATATTATATATTATGCAAACATGATTCGCATGTTTAATAATATGACGCGTATTTTATATATATATTTGCATGCGCGCTAAACCAAGATGAGACAAATAATAACAAATCCTCAAAGTTTTTATATATTAAGTCTTAAGCGTTCAAAGATATTTAGAATATCGAACGTCGCCTTCTAGCATGATAAAATTAATAGAGTATTAAATGTTTAATATGAGTTTGTTGTGTCACCACAAGGCAAGTATTTAGTATTTAAGATGTTAATTTATCACATTTGATGCTTATAAAGAAAATTGAACAATATTGTTTTGTTGTGTCACCACAAGGACTATATTTTTCTTTTTTGAATATATGGAAGTGCTTGGTTGGACTTAACTTAGACAATTTTGATTCGGATGTACCATCACTTGATCAAAATAATCTAAGAGGCAAAACATAAAGAGTTACATGATGATGTAATTGACAAGGAGTTGTCTACTTATTTATTTATATATAGTTTGTTGTGTGGCAAGGCTATATATTTGAAATGGGATCCTTATTCTCACTAGCAAAAATTTTAATTAAATTTTGCCGAACTATATAAATGAGGGTAATATAGTTTGAAGAAAATAGTGAGAGATACCAATATAAAATAAGACCTAATTTATTTTGGTAATTAATTAAATGAATGTTTGCTAAAATATTACCTTTTTACATGCAAGATTTTGAAAATGTCACATTCACTAATTTCACTGCGTAGCATACTTGATGCTAACAAACTGATCGGACCGAACTACACGGACTGGTTAAGGAATCTGAGAATTGTTCTCACTGCTAAAAAGATTTCTTATGTCCTAAATTCGCCATTACTGCAAAAAGTTGCGTAAATGACCTCTGAGGAAGAGATTGCTACTTTTAAACAAAGGGCAAGATGATGCATCGCTGGCTCAATGCATCATGCTCGCATCCATGTGTAACGAGCTTTAGCGTCGGCATGAAAAAAATATGGATGCTCCTACTATCTTCTTGCACCTTCGAGAGTTGTGACGGTGAGCAAAGTAGACTACTAGATATGAAATATCTAAGGAGCTCTTCCGATCTCGGGATAATGAGGGCACTACCATCGAGACTCATGTCTTAAAGATGATCAATCGATTGAACGTCTTGGAATAACTTGGGTTCGCTCATGGATGGGGAGTTGAGTCAAGATTTGATCTTCCAAATACTCCCTCAAAACCTTCTCACAATTTGTTGTGAATTTTCACATGAATAAGTTGGACGTCACCGCTTGAAGTTACTTAACATGTTAAAAACTGCTGAAGGTCATTTCCCATCCAAGAAGAACCATATCTTACTGGTGGATGATTCTTCCAAGAAAAGGAAGAGGCCCAAGGTATCTTTTGAAAAGAAGAAATCCAAGAAGGCTAAGGGAAAGGTGAAAATGAAGGATCAAAAGAAACTGATCCACTAGCAGAAGGAATTTACTTCCATTGCAACAATGTCAATCACTTTGGAAGAGGAACTGCAAGGATTATCTTGCGAATCAAAAGCGTAAGAAGCTTGGAGAAGCTTCGAATCCTAATAAAGGTTTGTTTATGAGTGAAATTAATTTTTCTGAAAGTCAACCTTCTACTTGGATATTGGATACCGACTTTGGTTCTCACATATGTAATAATATCTGGACCCGTCGTAGTAGAAAAGTCGAAAGAAGGATGAGGTCGTCCTACGAGTGGGAAATGGAGCAAAGGCTGCTGCATTAGCTGTAGGGACTTATTGTTTAGCACTGCCTACGGGAAAATCCATTAGTTTAAATAATTGTTATTTTATTCTGTCACTTATTAGAAACATTATTTCAATATCTGTATTAGATATGGATGGTTTTGACGTTATAATAAAGAACAATAGTTGTTCTATTTATAAGAATAATGTTTTATATGGTGTTGGTAATTTATGAAATGGACTTTACATTCTTGACTTGCATGAAAATATACTTCAAATTGAACAAACTAAGAAAAGGAAAAGAGATGATGTTAATTATACCTTCATGTGGCACTGTAGACTCGGTCATATTAATGAAACAAGATTATCCAAGTTGCATAAAGATGGGCTCCTAGAGCTATCGAATTGTGAATCATATCCAACTTGTGAATCTTGTCTCATGGGCAAAATGACTAAATCTCCTTTTAGTGAAAAAGGAGAAAGAGTTACAGAGTTGTTAGCGTTGGTACACACAGATGTATGTGGACCTATAACAACGAATGCACGAGGAGGGTATTCTTATTTTATTACATTCACTGACGATCACTCAAGATTTGGATATGTGTATTTAATGAAATACAAATCTGAATCATTTGAAAAGTTCAAAGAGTTCAGAAGTGAAGTAGAGAAGTAAACTGGTAAGAGTATTAAGATTCTTCGATCTGATCGAGGAGGAGAAATATTAAGTGGTGAGTTTCTCAATTGTCTCAAAGAAAATGGTATAATCTCACAATGGACTCCACCAAGGACGCCACAGATGAATGGTGTATCAGAAAGAAGAAATTGAACATTGTTGGACATGGTTCGATCCATGATGAGCTTTACCGACCTTCCAGTTTCCTTCTGGGGATATGCCCTAGAATCGGCTGCATACCTACTTAACAAGGTACCTACAAAATCTGTCCCCAATACCCCATATGAGTTATGGATTGGGGAGAAACCAAATCTTAAGCATGTTAAGACTTGGGTTGTCCAAATTTTATGTCAAAAGTTTGAAAACGATAAGCTACTGACTAGATCCGACAAATGTAGATTTGTGGGATACCCTAAAGAAACATCGGGTATTATTTCTATCATTCAACTAATCAAAAGGTGTTTGTTGCGAACCATGCCGCTTTCTTGGAAAATGAGTTTATCCTTGAAGGGGTCAATTAGGAGTAAGATATATCTTGAAGAGGTTCAAGAACCACAAATACTACGAGATCAAAGTGAGGTACCTAACCAAGTAGAGATTCCTTTTGTACCACACCCTATTCAGTAAATCGGAAGAGTACCAAAGATACCGATAGGTATGGTGTCATCATAGAGGATGACGATGAGGTACGCATCATAGATGATGATGATCCATTAAATTACTTAACAAAGCATGAATGAGTAATAAAGACTCAGAGAAGTGGCAAGAAGCCATGAAATCCAAGATGTACTCCATGTATGAGAACCAAGTATGTACTTTGGTTTCACCACCTGAAGGCATTAAGCCTATTGGGTGTAAATGGGTCTTTAAAAGAAAGACTGGAGCAGATGGCAAGGTAGAAACCTATAAGGCCCGACTGGTCGCAAAAGGTTTCAAACAAAGACAAGGAGTTGACTATGACGAAACCTTTTCACCAGTAGCAATGCTCAAGTCCATTCGAATTTTGCTTGCGATTGCAGCTTACCATGACTACGAAATTTGGTAGATGGACGTGAAAACGGCCTTCCTCAATGGGAAACTTGATGAGGATGTGTATATGACACAGTCAGAGGGATTTATTTCAAAGGTTGGAATAAATCAAGTCTGTAAGCTACAACGATCCATTTATGGATTGAAGCAAGCTTCTCGTAGGTGGAACATCCATTTTGACGAGACAATCAAAGAGTTTGATTTTATCAAAAATGAGGATGAACCATGTGTGTACAAGAAGGTTAGTGGGAGCGTTGTTTCATTCCTCGTATTATATGTTGATGATATATAACTGATAGGGAATGATATTCCTATGCTACAATCAATTAAAATATGGTTATCTAAACACTTCTCCATGAAGGACTTGGGAGAAGCATCCTATATTTTGGGGATAAAGATCTATAGAGATATATCTAAAAGGATGCTTGGCTTGTCCCAAAGAACGACATCGACTCGATGCTAAAAGGTTTAGCATGGAAGATTCCAAAGAGGTCTCATGCCGATGAGCCATGGAATACATCTCTCCAAGAAACAGCCCCAAAGACACTGAGGAGAGAGACCAGTATGAGTAAGATTCCTTATGCTTGTAAATAGGATCTATCATGTACGGTATGATATGTACTAGACCAGATGTCGCTCATGCACTTAGTGTAACAAGCGGATATCGGTCGAAATCCGGAGAAGAAAGAGCACTAGAAGGCGTTGAAAATATCCTAAAGTACTTAAGAAGAAATAAGGATGTATTTCTTGTCTACTGGTGGGTCGGAATTGAAATTAGAGGGCTTCACGGACTCAAGTTTTCAAACGGACCAAGATGACATGAATCGGTTTGGGGTATGTGTTTACCTTAAACGGTGGCGCAGGTGAGTTAGAAGAGTTCCAAATAGCAAACAGCTTCTTGATTCAAAGGATGAGGCGTAGTACATAAACTGCAAGTGAAGTCTGCAAAGAAAGTCATTTGGATGAAGAAGTTCATTACTAGAACTTGGTGTGGTTCCTAGCCTTACGGTGACCAAAGCCTTTTATTCTATGGCAACACCGGAGTCATTGCGCAGTTAAGGAACCCAGTCTCATCGTAAATCCAAACACGTGTCATGCGGTGATTTCATTTGATCGAGACATCATCGAAAGAGGTGACGCCACACGGGCGTGTGGACTCTCAAGACAATATTGCAGATCCATTTACTAAAGCGTTAACACAACAACAGTTTGATCATCACTTAGAGAAGATGGGTATGAGATACCAAGGCGATTGGCTTTAGTGCAAGTGAAAGATTGAAAGTAGTATGCATATAAGCCAGTCATGTATGATGATAAAGCATATACTTTGTAATCAATCTTATTTATTTATTAATAAAAGAATTATTTATTAAAGGCATTTATTATCTACATGGTGCTATTTTAATAATATGTGATAAACCCATAGTTTTAAGCAATGCTTTTAGAATCATGATGAGATCATGCTAATGAGATCTAAATTCTTAGATAGCTTAAAACTAAAATGTTCCCAATCAATGGATTACTAAAAAGGGGATTAGTGAATCTGGATAGATTGGTACGTACGTTGCTTGCTCATTGGATGAGGTTGATTGATCTTATGATCGTTTGTGTGGAGACACTAAAGCAAGTATGTAGGTGCTTATTAGAGAATAAGTTCACTGAACGTGACTCGCTAAGGAATACATAATGGAGTTTTACTTGCCTGTCAATAGGAAATCCTGTAGTGATAGTAGTACAAATGATCCTTAGACTTTAGATCATCATAGTATCTTATATATAATGAATTACACTTTGACTTATTCCTTAAAACTCTTAGAGTATATCAAAGGGTATGCTTGGATGTAATAAGTTATATATGAAGGTAGTGAATGATCAATAAAGAATCTATCACTTCTAGTAAAAGAAGAGAAATGTCATATATGATTCGATAAATGACAACCCAGGAATCCTTGGCCAAGGTGGAATGAAATTAGAAAGTAGTTCTAATTTACATTCATTAGGAGTTGTGCATTTAGGAATCGAAATACATATAATTAAATAAAATAAGACTTGATAGTAATTCCATGTCTTATATTTAATTGGGACATTGTATGGCGGAAGGATTGAATTGTATGGTAACTATTTACTCAAAGGTTTTTTTATGATTAATGTTGAAATCTATATTATCTGGAAAGTCGTTGATCGCTAGGAGTCTTATCCTATCAGAATAAATATTATTTATTTAAATAAATTAATCGTTTAATTTATTTATTTAAATAAGATTAGAATTGTTCTAATTGATTTATTCACAATCGGTTTAATATGGAGAACCTAAAGGGTCACACCATAAAAGGAAGAATAATTATTTAAGAAGTTAATGGCATAATCGTAATAATATGTTAAGTATATTTAATTTAATCTATGGTAATAAAATAAATTAAATAGCTTAATATTTATTATTTAATATTTTAGAAATATTAAATATAAATGAATAAGAGGAGTCTTATTAATATTATTATTATTATTATTATTTTAATTTCTAAAAGACTTTAGGAATTAATTTAATATAAGTACTCTCATTTATTCCTAATAGGATTGGGAGGAAAATTAGTTAAAGGAGTTTAATTAATTATCCCAAATAATATTAGGGAGCCCATTTAATTAAAAGAGTTTAATTAAATAAATAATATATTATTTTAATTAAAATAGGGTTACCTGATATCTTTATAAGAGGAGTCTTATATCAGATATCAAAATATAAGTAATTCCAATAGTTGGAGAGTACGCCCCCCTTTTTCTATAGAGATAGGAAAAACTAGGGTTTAAGTCAATACATCCTTCTTCTTGAAAATTCTTCTTCCTTGGTGGATCACCTCTAGAGGCCATACACTTGGGTGGCTTACATTGATCAAAGGAAGGAATCTACCCGGAGATTCAAGGAGATCACGGAGAAGTAGAAGTTGAACTCGTACCTGTGGAAGCTCGTATCTACAAGGGTATGATTACATAACTTCTTATTCTTCGTTTTAATTAATAATATGCATAAATGATGATCCGGGTAATTGGTTTGTGAAAAATTTTAAAATCTAATTTTATTATGCTTCCGCTATTTTTGCAATTTGATTGCTACTTTGATTTTCACAAAACCTAACAAATAGACCTATTAAGTCAACTGTTTTGAATTGTCTCTGCTGTATGACATGCACTGGGAATTAATTACTTAATTGAATGACAATAGAAGTTCCTGGAAGTTTATAACAATTTAGTTTTCTATTGAATTGTTTTTATTTAGAGCATTTTAATTATAGCATTTTCTAACATTGTGTGGTTATTATAACAGTTGTCTTTTGTGGTTATTATAGCAGTATGGTTTGTGCATTAATGCAGGGCTTGCTATTATAGTAGTATGGTTGGTGCATTAATGTAAGGTGCCTATAAAATGAACTGGATATCATAAATTACACACCAACCATTTTATAGGATATATGTATATATATATATATATATATATATATCATAAACAAGCTGTAAAGATCCACCAATCCACATAAAGCATCAAAAATTCTTTGGTTTACAACATCTTCATTCAAAGAAATTGCCCATAAATTATAACTAATAAATTTCCCACAAAAGATGCCAAACAATTACATTCCATATGTGTCCTAATTTCTACCACTATATTGCCATAAATTACATTACTAGTAATTGCCCACATAAAAACTGCCATTTTTAGTTAGAGTACTACCAATACATTCATAGCCTAGAAATTTACTTGTGGGGAATTTCATCCTTTATTGAGATGAACATGAAATAAAAAATCACAATCCAAGTTGCAGTCAACATACCCTTTGCAATCCTTATCCTAATTTTGCACTCCTTCAGTTCATCTTTCAGAGCTTTAATTTTATCATTCAAATTCTCTAATCTTCTAATTAATCCAGATATTACTACCCTTTAACGCTCACAAATTGGAGAATCAACCCAAGCGAAGATATTACAACCACCGTTCCCATCTTCACACCAATCTGGATAACCAAGAAAACTTCTACCTACATTATTTGAGCTTCTCCAAGCCGTCTTCATCACTGATTTCTTCATGCACCATCAATTTCGATCAATGAGCCCTAATTTTCCCTAATTTTCTTGATCAAATTTCCTAGATTTACAATCTAATGGAGCTGCATGTATGCTACTGAATCAATTTGGTGAGCTTTAGTAGCTTGTTCTAGCTCGAGAAGTAGAAGAAGTTATGGAAAAGACTTAAACACCCCTCTAGATTCACACGTGTGCCTTAGCTAGTCACTTTTGACCGGTTAACTGAAGAAAATGTGCTTTTTGTTAAGTATAACTGAAGTTTGGGTGTACTTAGACACTTTTTTTAGTTTGGGGTGCAAAAGTCAACATATGTGTAAAGTTTGGGGTGCAAATTGTCTTTTAGTCTAATTTTAATTAGATTCAAAAGTTTACATTCAATATTTAATTATTTTTTCTCAAATACTTGATTAAAAATTTAATAATATGTTTATGGGAACTTTTATTTATAATTTATCCTCGATACATAGATTACAATTTACATAGTTATAAAAAGTTTCCTTTATTTCATTATATTTTTGGAGAATGCGAGTTATAATGTATATGTGACAACTGAAAACTAGTTAATCCAACTTAATCCAAATTTACTTTGGACTTACTTTAAATATTTGGACTTCTAAATTTTAAATAATTGGGCAAATGAAAGTGATAAATACTTTCTCCACCCGAAAATTTATAAACGTGAATTAATTATTCAACCCCCTTCTAGATTAATTCTAAATTAATTCGAACTTAACACATTTTAACAATAAAACTATATTGTTCATTGTTCCCACCTTCCAACATTACAAGTAAGTTTTGAAAGTAAAAAACTTATAACAAGCTAATAACTATAGTTTTGTTCTTCTAGTATATAATTTTCTTGGTAAATGATATATTTTAGATATTTTAACTTTATAATAGTAAAAATCTATTGACTATAACTATAGTTTTGTTATTCTATTAACTATACGAATACACTTATATCCATATTCGTATTCATTTTTTTTTGAATACGAATAATATTCGCTTTTTTTAATACGGATGCAGAAGAATACAAATTTTTCGGTTACCATTTACAGCCCTACATATGGTGTCAGAGTCGACTCTCTAAAGCTTGGGTCGAGTTTCCGAAAGTGGGGACACGAAGGCTAGTGACATTATCTCACAATGGAGAGAGGTCCGAAGGTGGGGATACAAAGTCAATCGTTATTATCCTATAATAGCTAAAGAGGCAAAGATCATTGACCGTGTGGGTGATTGATTCTGACGAGGACGTTAGATATTTAAGTGAGGGAGTTTATAATACCCCAATCTCACATCGAAACATGTGAGAATAATATGTCTGTATACAAGAAATTAAGTTACTAATAATAGTTTCTTCAATCATAACCTTTCGGGTGAGTCTGTGGTGCGCTAAGATGACCCAAGAAGATACTATTAAGCTAGTGGTTTAAGGTCTTGTATGGATAAATTTGATTTGATTAAGACTTGATATTTGACCCAAGATTTGTTCTGGATTCGGGATTTGACTTGAGTTGTTACAACAATGATGAATATTATAATCTAATATAAAAGTATTGTTCATTGTAAGATTTATTATTTCATAAATTTTCAATGAATCATTTCAATTTGAGTTTGAAAATGTTTCAAATAAATTTTTAAAAGTCATTAATAATCTTATAATTTGGAACGAGATAATATTAAAAAAAATTATTAACTTTATCTAAACAAATTTAATACTCTATGTGTGTAAGGATAATAATGAGTATAATTAAAGTGGAGATATAATTGGCTAGTATAAATAAATAAATAGTTGGTAAAAGAAGAACATAATAGTAGTTCTTTTATATATCTCTTATTTATCTATAAATATATACCCATTTATCCATATTTGCCTAAAAATGTAAATAACAACTACAATATTAAATATTACACATGATATACCTATACATATTTTCCAAAAGTCCAGCCAAGGCAATTACCATAGCCGGTTGTAAGGTAGATCCTCCATGGAGATAAATCTGGTATATATGTTGGTCAGGGCCAATGGAGGATCTACTTAAGGGGCAGTTGTCCCTGTTGGAATTTTTATTTTATAGGTATAGGAGCAGTGTAAATATGTAAATTAATAAATTTAAGGAGACAAGTTAATGTAAAAGTTAAATTTAGAGGGGGCAAAAAAAAATTCATAAACCAATTCTAAATACAAATACAAAAATCTTCTTAGTTTTAAAGCTTGGTGAAATTTTAGAAGTATTTTTTGTATAGCTTTTGTTTTGAATGTTCATCAGTGTGTGAAGTGTGAAGGATTGTTTGATTTAAGTTTGTTTTTTTGTTATTGATTTGGTTGACTGTGGTTACAGTTTGTTTGGTTTGATTGGATTTTTATTTTTAGGTTGTTTGATCTTCAATTGAAAATGAGATCATTTTGGTTGAGTAGTTTCTGATTTTTATTATGATAGCTTAAAATGATTTTGCCTTATTTTATAATGGGAAATAAAAATGGAAAATGACTATGAGCTTTTAGTAGCCCCTCATTTCCAGTTGTTATAATTACTTTATTTCTCTGCATTTAACTAATGGACCCTGTATAATTTTTGGTGTTCTAAGTATAAAATTTGGATGGGTTGTTTCTCTTATTTTAAGTAAAACTTATTTGAAACTTATAAAAAGATATCAAAACTAGTTTATACTTTAAAATTAATTCATGGTTTTGTTTGAATATAGAAAGTAAATTTTGTTTAAGGCTTTGAGCATTTAGATAATCATTCAAATCGAACCATGACAAGTAATCGAAATAAGTTTCTAAATTGTATCTAAATGTTTTTTCTTTGAAATTCCTTTTTTAGTTTGAATTATAAATACTTTTTGCAATTTGTAAACATTATTATGATTACTTAATATTATGATTAGTTCAAGTTTTCTTAATTTAACTTCAATAAAAAAATTAATTAAAATTCACCCCTGTTGAGAAAATTTTTTGAATTTGCCCCTAGTCGGGACAATATTAGTGGAAGTGGTCAGGACAGTAGTGGTGGGATTTTTCAGGGCGACGACGATGGAAGTGGCCAAGGCGATGGTTTGGGGTTGCGCACATGGCTGGTCCTACAGTTAAGCAAATTAAGCAATTGCTTGAGGCCCCAAAATTGAGAAGGCCCCCAAAATTGAATAATCCTTATTTTAGAACCCATTAAAAAATTCCAAATTATTTTTCCTCCAAATTTTAATAATCCATATGTTAGAGCCCAAATTACTTTTCCCAAACAAATAAGTAGTATCAAGATTAGAACAGTGACTCCTACTCGAGATTAGAACGATGACTCTCCCTCTACCCAAACTACCAGTGACTCTCTACTTCCGTCTCTTCCTCTCTGGCTCTTTATACACCTCTCACTTTCTCTCTCTAAATAAGTCTTTTTCTCTAACTACAAATCTACACTTGTCAATTAATATTGTATCTTTTAATCTTTTATATTTTTTTGTTTGCTTCAAATTTGAGGAGTTGAGTGTTGAGATCCTCTGGCTCTACAAAAATTGAATTCAACACATCAATAGGTAATAATATCAATCTTTACTCACTTGTGTAAAAAAAAATTCTTTGCAATTAGGATTTGTAAATTAATATTTCTTACTCTGAATTTGTGATGTTCATTGTTCAGGTATTTAATCTTTGGAAAAATCACTAAATCGGCATAATCAGGTTCTATTGTTCTATACTTTTCTATTTTAATTTTATTAAATTTTACTTGTTAAATATGTATTATTGTTACTCGTTTTAGTGGAAAAAGTTATGTTATTTGTGTTTTGTCTAGGAAGTATCTATTGTTATTTTTTTTTGGCTGAAAAGTATCTGTTTGCTATTTGTATTTTTGGTTTGTTATTTGTTTTTAAGCACTACATGGCTCCTCAAAAATATGAATCTGGGTATCAAAAACTTCAAAAAAAAGAAAAGTAAAAAAATTAATTGAATCCCAAAAAGGAGCTCTTGAAAAATTTATTACCAGTAATAAAAAAAATATCACAGAAAAATTAGGTGAAAGTTCTACAAATGAACAAGAAATTCATTTTAAAGAGTTAGAAGACAATACAATAACACAATCAAAAGATACAAATGAAAGTAATCCTTGCGATAGTCAATCGAAAGATAACAATGAAAATAATCCTAATGATAATCAATCCAAAGATACTAATGAGAATATATTTAACGATAGTCAAAATTATAATATACCTACTTTTGATGAAGAACATGAAAATAATTTACAGACAAATTGATATATTAACGAAACACTTGATTATAGGCCTCTAAATATTTATGATCCAGCACAATGGAAAAATATTAACTCAAAATTGAGAGATTTGTTAGTAGAAAAGGGTCCATTTAGACATAATGATTCAGAATTTCCTAAAGATGAAACTTTAGGCATTTTTCTACTACATATTATACTCGAACTTTATTAAAGGGGAGATATATGATAGGAAATGGTTAGTGTATTCAAATGAATTAGATCGTGTATTTTGTTTTTGTTGCAAGTTGTTTATTTCAAAAACTTATTAGTTAATCAAGGAACTAGTGATTGGAGAAATCTTAGTGGTAATCTTAAAAGACATGAAACAAGTAGTGAGCATATTACTAATATAAACACTTGGAGTGATTTTCAAAAACAATTATTGAAAAATAAAATACTCCCTCCGTCCCATGATAAAAGTTCTTATTACTATTTTGGGTAGTCCCATGTTAAATGTCCATTTTCTTTTAATAACCAAACTTTTACCCATATTTTCCTATTATACCCATAGCATTAAATATCTCATACTTTTTTTATTCTAATTCTCTCTCCATATTTAATGACATTATTATGAGCAATTTTGTCATTTCATTCATCTTCTTAATATGCGTGAAAAGTCCACCAAGACTTTTATCCTGGGACGAAGGGAGTAATTGATAAAAGTGTCCAAGAACAAATTAACAAAGAGAAAGATCGTTGGAAAAATATATTACAAAGAATTATTGCAATCATAAAGACTAGGTAAAAATAATTTGGCATTTCGAGGAACAAAAGAAATAATTTATCAACAAAATAATGGAAATTTTTTAAGTTTAATTGAAATGATCGCAGAATTTGATCCGGTGATGCAAGAACATATTCATCGTATTCAAAAAGGTGACATTCATAACATTATATTGGTCATAAAATTCAAAATGAATTGATACAATTGATAGCAAATGAAATTAGAAGTAACATTATTAAAAAAGTTAAAGAAGCAAACTATTTTTCAATTATACTTTATTGCACTCCTGGTATAAGTAATCAAGAACAAATGACTCTAATACTAAGATGTGTGGATATTTCAACAAGTCCAATAAAAATAGAAGAGTATTTTTTAGAATTTATAAAAGTAGATGTCACTACTGGTTTAGGTCTTTTTAATGAACTTATAAATGTAATGATGAAACTTCAACTTAAAATTAATGAAATACGAGGACAGGGTTATGATAATGGATCTAATATGAAAGGAAATAAACAAGGTGTACAAAGAAGGCTTCTAGAGATTAATCCTAAAGCATTTTACACACCATGCGGTAGTCATAACATTAATCTAGTACTTTGTGATATGGCAAACTCATGTACTAAATCTGTATCTTTTTTTGGAGTGGTACAACATTTATATACATTATTTTCCTCTTCAACAAAGAGATGAAATATTTTAAAAAAGAATGTACCGAGATTCACTCTTAAGCCTTTATCACAAACACGTTGGGAAAGTCGCATTGAAAGTGTTAAAGCTATAAGATTTCAAGCTCCAGAAATAAGGGATTCTTTGTTAGAGTTGGCAAAAAGTAGTGATCAAGATTCTAAAACAAGAAGTGAAGCTAACGCTTTAGCAAAATACGAGATTGGGGATTGTGAGTTCTTATTGAGCTTGACTATTTGGTATGATGTGCTATTTGCGGTCAATTTAGTTAGTAAATTTTTACAATCAAAAGATATGCATATTGATGTGGCTATAAATCAATTAAAAGCACTTATAGATTTTTTTTCAAATATTATAGAGAAACTGGATTTGCAACGACTATGAATTCGGCCATAGGGATTGTTAAAGAATTAGAAATTGAACTGGATTTTCAAGAAAAACGTGTAATTCATAAGAAAAAACACTTTGATGAAAATGTTGATCTCGAGGTAGCACAATCTATTGAAGAATCTTTTAGAATTGATTATTTCTTATTTATAGTTGATCAAGCTATTTCCTCAATTGAGCAAAGGTTTTGAACAGTTTCATTTATATGAAGAACTTTTTGGCTTTCTATTTAGTTTTGAAAAATTAAAATCATTTGATGATGATAGCTTGCATGATAAATGTCTTTGTCTCGAAAATGCTCTCACATATAAAAATTTCATTGATATTGATGGTTTAGATTTATTTTTGGAATTAAAAATTTTAAGTGAAGTTATACGAACGGAAGAAAAGAAGAACACTCCAGTTGTCATTCTGAATTATATAAAAAACTAAAATCTTTTCCAAATGCATGCATCGCATATAGAATTTTATTAACAATTCCTGTAACAGTTGTTTCTGTAGAAAGAACTTTTTCAAAATTAAAATTGATAAAACCTTACTTAAGATCGACTATGTCCCAAAAAAGATTAAGTGGATTAGCGAATTTATCAATTGAAAAGAATATGTTAGAGAAAATTAATTATAAAAGTTTGATCAATAATTTTGCATCTAAAAGGGCAAGAAAATTGAAATTTTAATTTCAAAAAAAATCATAGATACTAATTTAATTTAATATTGAATGGTAAAAAAAAATACCCCAATTTAAGATTTGGCTTGAGGCCCCCAAAATATTTGGACCAACCCTGGTTGCGCATTACTAGGGGGGAGGGGGTGTGAGAAATGATGGTGAAGACATGCTGATTTTTTTTTTGGGTCCTTAACACTAATATACAACAATTAGAAAGTAATTACACTATTAGTACATCCATAAAATAATTACAAAAATAACGTAATTCACATTAATAAGGAAACCTAAAATCAAGGTGAAATAACTGCCATAATTAATAATTCAAATTCAAATATCTAGGATCTAACAACAAAAACAAATTCAAATTCAAAATAATAATACAAATTCAAATATTCATCTCCCTCACAGTAGCACTCTCCTCCGCTACTCCGTCGCGAATCTCCATTGTCCAAAACGCCAATGAGAAGAAGAAGAAGTAGATTCGCCCTACAAAAAGTTTAAAAATAAATAGATGTAACTCTTACTATTCTGAATTTTTTTTAATGACTATTTGGTTACCCACAAAAACTAAAATGGTTACCTTTGTATGAATGGTTGGCTACCAACAACATCACATTCAAACTAAATTGGTAACTTAATAAAACTGAATTGGTTACCTTGGTCTGAAGGTTTGGCAACGCCATCTTTCTCCTCCCCCTTCACCGGTGAGATAGAGCAAGAGTCAACCACAAAATGGTTGATGGGATGGAAAAAGGAGGTGGTTATTTGATTTTTCACAATTTCTTCATGTCCGAAAATTCCAATTCCAATTTCATGTCCAAAGGAAAATAAGAACACTGCATAGGAAAGAGACAGATAAGAGAGTGATGTGTAATGTAATGTTGATAACCAAATCTTCGTACCAAGGTAACCAAACTTTTATACCAAGGTAACCAATCTACCTCCACACCTGCAGTATGAATTGGATACCTTGGTCTGAAAGATTGGCAACCAACTGCATGAAGGTTTGGCTACCAACCAGGGGCAGATCCAGACAAATAGTTCAATGGGGTCAAACTCGAAAAAAAAAAATCTTACGAATAAAAATTTCATAAAATAACTTACAAAATTAAACAATCCTCAAATATTATTTATAATAACCTTTTTCGAGGTTTCATTGCTTGAAATTGTTGCATGATAGCCTCATTTTTAATAGTTACAAAAATATCACGATCAATGTATGTTACTAAACAGTCATTCATCCATTCATCTCCCATTTGGTTACGGAGTTCATTCTTCACGATATTCATGGCTAAAATGTCCTTTCAATAGTCAGCGAGTAACAGCAGAAAAAAAGTAGAGCCAATTTCAGCAACAAATAGACTTGGGGATACACATCATCCTTTCTTTTCTGAACCAATATTTGAGCCAATTCGCCAATTCCTTTTATACTCGAAAAATTGGAATCGTTTCTCATATCCACAATATAATTTTGGAGTTGACCATCAAGTGCCAAAAGTTCCATATCATTAAATTCTGAAGGGTAAAGTTTTGCAAATTCAATTAATTTTTTATTGTCAAATGCCGAGAAAGAGTCACGTGGATCAAGACATGATATACTTGAAAGTAACTCTGTATTTGTGTTATCAAAACGGTCATTCAACTCCCCAAGTTGACTATCAATCATTGTGAAAAATAATTGAACCCTAAAGCGATGAAGGTTTGTGATTTCTTCAATATTACGTCGTGGTCTTCCTGGAAACACAAAAATATCCTCCATCCTCAGGACAACTATGTTATGCAATGCACAAAATTCACAAGTTTCAGCAAACAAATCATCCCAGTTTTCTCTCATGCATTGTAATCGTTGATTAGTTACATTGACAAGAGCTATTGCGTTTACGATGTCTTGATCTTTCCTCTGTAACGCTTGTGATAAGTCATTTGTAATTCCCATGACTCCTTTCAATAAGTGTAACAAGAACACAAATTCAAAATCATGCATGAATTTCAAAAGTGTACTAGCTTCTGTACTTTTCTACCCTTCGACATCATTTGCTACAAACTCGAGCACATCCATTATTGGAGAAAACAAGGTAATAACACTCAAAATTGTTTTAAAATGTGAACTCCAATGAGTTTCTCCAGGTCATTTTATTGTTGTTTCTTGATTCAAACCTCGTCCACTCTTGATTTCGCCACTAGCAACTCCTTCAGCTACCTTTTGAAATTGCTTCAATCAGAGAATTTCTTTTCGTTTGCAAGAAGTCCCAACAACATTTGCTAATAATCCAAGATAATCAAAGAAAGAACATAATGACTTATGTTTCATAGCAACTGCAACAAGTGTCAACTGAAGCTGATGTGCAAAACAATGAATATAGAAAACACATGGATTTTCAGATAATATTAAACTCTTAAGACCTTTAAACTTCCCAGACATATTGCTAGCTCCGTCATAACCTTGACCACGCAGACGTGATATGCTCAATCCATGTTTAGAAAAAAGTTGATCAATAACAGCTTTAGTGTCAAAGAAGAAGTTTCAGGAACATGAATAATGACAAGAAATTGCTCAATTATACAACCATACCTGTCCACATATCGTAAAATCACTGCCATTTGTTCTTTGATTGATGTATCACGAGCCTCATCAACCAACAAAGAAATAAACCCATCCCCAATTTCTTTAATGATAGCTTGTGTAGTCAAAAATGAAGCGGCTCTACAAATATCTTTTTGAATTGAGTGTGCAATCAATTTATGATTCTATAAAGTATTTTTTAGGACAACTTTACTCACCTCATCATTGTTTTCCGAAAGAAACTCTAGATGAGAAATAAATAGCCCTCGTTTTCTTGAACCCTCTGACTCATCGTGACCACGAAAAGGCAATCCTTCTTTTAAAAGAAACCTAACACATTTAACTGATGCGAGCAATCGAAGACGGTAATCGATTCTTTGTTGCTCAGTTATGCTAACAAGATTGATATCTATGTGTGACGCCCCCAAAATTAGGTATACATCACCCATCTTGAGTCGCCAGATACATGGTACAGAATTCAAATACAACTTATAATACAACTGTCGTGTACAATACGATAAAACATAAACTGTGAGTTTGAATACAAATATTGTCTACTAGAGATTATACAAACTCAAAAGGAGTCCTTATTACAAATATTATCACACTATTTCACAGAATAGTGAGGACTACTAATGCAACATCTAGGACCATCACTTTGTTCCCCGACTAGTCCCAGCTACGTTCTCATTTCCTTAAGAGAACAGTGAAAGAAAGGGTGAACTCAACTAGCCCAGTAAGAAATATTATGACTAAGATAATGCAGAATAATTTATCGTTAGCCTTCAACAAAGTTAAAACTTATAAAATATAATAACTATCAAGTTTAATCGCAATGAACAAGCAATCCATTAGAAGAGTCAAGTAGGGAATAAAATCTACTATCTTCTATAATTTAAAAGGTTTTTCATCACTTTTATCGCTGGGACTCAGCTTAATAAATAATCCACATCATCGAATCACCCCTGCACTACGGCCAAGGATATTCTTTAGTGTCACGACCACGAATTATCCATGCACTACGGCTTAAGATAATCATATTTTTATCAACGGTCCTGATCATGCCATAAAACAATTCATCTTTGCACTACGGCCAAAGAGAATCCATAGCTATAATCATACCAAAAACTATCCATCAATGCACTACGGGCCAATGAGGACTTTTTCTACATCATTTGTAACATTACGGTTATGATTATACCGAATAATCACTGGTCATAATCATACCAAGTCCATCTAGCACTACAGGCCACAGATGACTTTCAACATAATATAAACATGAGGATGATGACAATGATATAAGAATTCAATAAAACAAGTTCAAGAATTAATTTATCCAGGAACCGATAACGCTCAAATTGTCAATATGATATCGCTTTTGTAGAGTAAAATTCAAGAATGCTCGTAAGAATATTTCCATGAAAAGATATCGATGAAACGCAAATATCAAAGATATTCCACTAATTTCATGGGTATAGAAGTCAAAGTTTTAACCAACCGAATATAATAAAGAATAGAATAACAAAAGAAATCACCATGTATGCGATGTAGATCGCATGTAGGTTATTCCAATGTAATAATAAAGGATGGAACCAGTCCCACAGTAATATACGATGCATGTGAAGGATATTATGATGTAATAATAAATAATGGAACCAGTCCGACGTAAAGGCACATGCATGTGATATTCCGGCGTAATAATAAATAATGGAACTGTGTCCCACAGAACGCATGCATGATATATTCTCGATGTAATAATAAAGAAACGGAATATTAAAAGAATGTCACCATGTATAGGTAGTAGCAGCATATATAAGTTATTCCAATGTAATAATAAATAATGGAATAATGTAAGTTCTCTTCATGAGTACAACAAATAACATCCCTTACGAGTACAACAAATAATATCCCTTACCGTAAAAAAACCAATATAAGAGTAGGGAATGAGCAGAATACTTTTCTATAGCTTCTCTATAATTTCTCTCTAGAGTTTCAAAGAATTCGTAAGAAATAATGAAGGAATGAGCTTCTATTTATAGGAAAATGGAATGAATAAGAATTAATTCATGAACGGTCCAGATTGATTTACTATTAAACTGACGGTCCATATTGTTTTACTATTAAAATTTAAAACAACTATCCATACCGATTTACTATTAAAACTTTAAACCAAATGATCCATATTGATTTACTATTATAACTCCACCAAATGTCCAAATTGACTTACTATTATATCTTCAACCAACAATTCTGAAAATTAGCACATCTCCTCATGGAATAATATTGTACCCAAATACCCGAATGCACAATACTAGAGTGAATAGTAACTGGGTGAATAGTAACTCGTGAATAAGAACTCATGAATAGTAACTCGTGAATAGTAACTCATAAATAGTAACTCATGAATAGTAACTCGTGAATAGTAACTCATGAATAGTAACTCGTGAATAAGAATCAAACCGAAAAGTGTCCCGAATAATTCGATCAACAATATATCATATTATGCAGATGATACCAGTAATAATAATTGAATCAATAATATAGAGAGATATGATGCAAAGAATTATCGTAGCAATAATTGAGTATAATGAGTGACTTCTTACGTAAGCATCAATAATCAATACCGCAGTATCTCGGTAACTACTCAGACATCGCATTTTTAACACCGGGTGTTTCAACAGCTAATCTGTAAAACTTCCGCCAATTATTTTCATAAAGTATTTTTGTCATTTTCTCAATCCGACAAATAATTTCATTAGGGGTCCACTAATAATTGTACCGTTGCATTTAATATTCCCCGACAAAAAAGAATATTCCCCACCAATCGAATATTATATAACAACTTGCAGATTTTGAAAAATTTATAAATACTACCCACAACTATAATATTATATCAAATCCACACCATAATTTAAAAAATTATTTCGAGAAAATTAAATATTTATTCATAAAATCTGGGGTCTCACAATCTCCTCCTTATGGAATTTCACCTCGAAATTTATATGACGCACTGGTATGCCAATATGTGAGGATACCTTGACTTCACTTCAATTCTAACTCTTGAGGTATAACCTTTGAGCGTCGAATATGATCCTTCTTATCCAAGATGTTAACACGTATCTCCTCATACGTTAAATCTTCTACTATCTCGTCCGGTTCTAAATTAATAATGTGGTTCGGGTCGTCCACATATTTACGTAACATCGATACGTTAAAAACGTTATGAACACACGACATACTTGGCGGTAAAACGAGTCTATAAGCCCCAGTTCTAATTTGATCGAGGATTTAAAATGGGTCAATTAAATTGAGGGTTGAGATTTCCTCTCTTCGTCGATTCTTGCTTCTAGAATAACGCCCTCTTGAACCTTCTTCTTCACATTCATCATTTCTCGAGTATGTAGCTTGAGCGCTTTTAACTTTTTATCGATTAAAGTCGATTCTAATCGTATATTCGTTATCTTCACGTGGGTCCCTGTAGTCTTTAACACTATCTCCATCATTTGTAAGTTATACTGAAATGAGTCTCTCGTGTTAACAACATCACACTCAGAACGATACGATCTTCTACTCAACGCGTCGCCTACCACGCTCATTTTTCCCACGATGATATTGAATGGCACGATCATAATCTTCAACAAACCGAGCCAACGCTCTTTGGCACATTACACGCTCGCTTTAGGTGAAGAAAATATTTGAGGGTTTTAGAAATGGGTTTTGTACTAGGGTTAATACAAAATTCGATTTCACGCCTAGGGGTAGGCTAAGAAGTCTTCAAGAATACGTCAGAAATTTATTAACAATAGAAATATCATTAAAAACTGTGACTCTCATCCAAGACTTGGATAACACGTCACATTGATACCTATCAACTTGTCACCGTCATTCACGACGTTGCCTATAGAAAGTCCGGCTTCGGTGCATTCCACACAAGAAAGTCAACAACGAAAGAATCGGGGCTCTTTATTTATGGCTTGATATGACAATGATTGAGTTTAGTGGTTTGGTTACTTTGAATTCGCATAACAGGTTGGTTAGGAGTATGAAAGCTAACAAACTTACAAAAAGCATGATGAGTAGTTAACCAATCGTTTCGAAAAATCACATCAAAGGCAAGTATTTTCAAAGAGATAAGATCGACAGGTAACATGAAAGTGTTGATTTGAACAAGATTTATAAATAGTGGAGGTAACGAAGGTTTCTCCCAACTGAGTTTAAAAAGATTTATCAAAGTCTAACTTCTCCGGTTTAACTTCAAACATCGAACACAACTAGGTGCAATAAAAGAGTGAGTAGAACCCAGATTCAACACGGTATAGACTTCGCAAGAGTTTGTGACTAACATACCCGTGATAATTTTATTCAGGTTCCTCGTCACGAAAAAAAAATGCTCTCTCTTAAACTACTAGCTTTGGTTTGTCTGGGACATCCTTTGGTGCCTCCATCCTAGTTGAACGTGTCTTCTTGGTGAACGAAAAAAAATCGGCTAAGTGACCTTCTCTTCCACAATTATAGCATGCTTTGGACTAAGATCATCGCGCAGCTTTGACCGATGTGTCCCTCCCTCCGCATTTGAAGCATATGATAGGTGGTCGTTCTCCTTCCTTAACAACGGTGTCTTTGGTCGACGCTTTTCCATCATCATTGAATCTCCTCTTCTTGAAATGTCCATTCTTATTGTTTTGACCATGATTACCACCAAGTGGTTACCATTTCGCATGTTGATTCCTCCATGCTTATTGTCACCTCTTTGATGATCAAGTATCACCCCAGATTATCATTTTTCCTACTTCTTTTTGGTTGCTTTAACTCGTTATCGCGCTCCACTAACTGAGCCCTATTTACAACATCTGAATACAAACACAGTTAATAAGAAATAAGATATTGACGTATCTCCGGCTTCAAACCTCTTAAAAACATCCGCGTCATTCTCTCTTCATTGTCAACCAAGTGGGACGCAAATCGGGACAACTCGACAAACTTGGCTTCGTATTGCGACACGGTCATGTTGTTTTGCTCTAACTTGATAAATTCCACCTCCTTCATGTGACGAATGCTTTCGAGAAAGTATTTGTCATTGAACAGCTCTTGGAACTTCTCCCAAGACATCTTGAGTGTGTCAGGTTGAGTACGTTTTACAGATTCCCACCAGTGATCTGCCTCTTCACGCAACATAAAGGTGGAAAAGGGAACCTTTTGCTCCTTGGAGCATCCCAAGACATCAAATATCTTGGTGATCTCGCTTTAACCACGCCTCCGCTTTTAAGTGGTTCTCGCTTTCCCAAAACTCGTGGTCCCAAATCCTTGAATTGCTTAGTGGTGACCAACCGTGGGTTGCCATTGTTTCCTCCTGCATTATGAACAGGAGCCGCATTCGCCTGATGTTGCATGAATTCTAAAAAGCTCCTAAACGTACCATCATTCGTCAATTGAATAGTGTTGTTGTTTACAGGAGGATTATCGCCATCTTGTTGCACATTGTCCTGATTATTGATCTGTGGAGAATCAACGGTCTCCTGTGCTCCATTGATATTCTCAACATTCTCGGATGTCATTTTTAGATACTGCCACAAAACAAAAGTTAATTGACATGTAACATATTATCCCTATATTCTGACCGACCAATTAAATACCAAATAAACTTAGGTAGGTCATACTAGCGAAGGAATTCCCCGTCTCTCCCCTCCTAGTTCTATTCTCACATCCTAGCCAGGGATCATATCCCTAAGCTTTGATACCAACTGTGACACCCCCAAAATTAGGTATACATCACCCATCTTGAGTCGCCAAATACATGGTACAGAATTCAAATACAACTTAATAATACAACTGTCGTGTACAATACGACAAAACATAAACTGTGAGTTTGAATACAAATATTGTCTACTAGAGATTATACAAACTCAAAAGGAGTCCTTATTACAAATATTATCACACTATTTCACAGAAAAGTGAGGACTACTAATGCAACATCTAGGACCATCACTCTGCTCCCGACTAGTCCCAAAATACGCTCTCATTTCCTGAAGAGAACAGTGAAAGAAAGGGTGAGCTCAACTAGCCCAGTAAGAAATATTATGACTAAGATAATGCAGAATAATTTATCGTTAGCCTTCAACAGTGTTAAACTTATAAAATATAATAACTATCAAGTTTAACTGCAGCGGAACAAGCAATCCATTAGAAGAGTCAAGTAGGAATAAAATCTACTATCTTCTATGATTTAAAAGGTTTTTCATCACTTTTATCGCTGGGACTCAGCTTAATAAATAATCCACATCATCGAATCACCCCTGCACTACGACCAAGGATATTCTTTAGTATCACGACCACGAATTATCCATGCACTACGGCTTAAGATAATCATGTTTTCATCAACTATCCCCGATCATGCCATAAAACAATTCATCTTTACACTACTACCAAAGAGAATCCATAGCCATAATCATACCAAAACCGGCCCATCAATGCACTACGGGCCAATGAGGACTTTTTCCACATCATTTATAACATTACTACATGATTATATCGAATAATCCCCTCGGTCATAATCATACCAAGTCCATCTATGCACTACAAAGCCACAAAATGACTTTCAACATAATATAAACACGAGGATGATGACAATGATATAAGAATTCAATAAAACAAGTTCACGAATTAATTTATCCAGAACCGATAACGCTCAAATTGTCAACATGATACTCGCTTTGTAGAATAAAATTCAAGAATGCTCGAAGAATATTTCCATGAAAAGATACGGATGAAGCACATATATCAAAGATATTCCACTAATTTCATGGGTATAGAAGTCAAAGTTTTAACCAACCGAGTATAATAAAGAATGGAATAACAAAAGAAATCACCACGTACGCGATAGATCACATGAGCAAGTTATTCCAATGTAATAATAAAGGATGGAACCAGTCCGACGTAAATGCACGAACGTGATATTCCGAATAATAATAAATAATGGAACTGTGTCCCACAGAACGCATGATAGGATATTCCGCTGTAATAATAAATAATGGAACCAGTCCCACAAGAACGCATTGCACAAGATATTCGATATAATAAATAATGGAACCGTGTCCCACAGAACGCGATGTATGTGATATTCGACGTAATAATAAAGAACGGAATATTAAAAGAATGTCACCATGTATAGGGTAGCCCGCGTATACAGGTTATTTCAACAGAATAATAAATAATGGAATAACAGAAGTTCTCTTCATGAGTACAACAAATAACATCCCTTACGAGTACAACAAATAATACCCCTTACCGTAAAAAAATTTAATATAAGAGTAGGGAAGGAGCAAAATACTTTTCTATAGCTTCTCTATAATTTCTCTCTCTAGAGTTTCAGTGAATTCGTAAGAAATAATGAAGAAATGAACTTCTATTTATAGGAAAATGGAATGAATAGTAACTAATTCATGAACGGTCCAGATTGATTTACTATTAAACGGACGGTCCATATTGGTTTACTATTAAAACTTAAAACAACGGTCCATACTGATTTACTATTAAAACTTTAAACCAGCGATCCATATTGATTTACTAATATAACTCCACCAGCGGTCCAAATTGACTTATTATTATATCTTCAACCAACTGTCTGAAAAATTAGCACATCTCCTCATAGAATAATATTGTACCCAAATACCCGAATGCACAATACTAGAGTGAATAGTAATCGGGTGAATAGTAACTCATGAATAGTAACTCGTGAATAGTAACTCGTGAATAGTAACTTTCATAATTTAAAAAGTGTCCCGAATAATACCCGATTGAACAATATATCATATTATGCAGATGATATTATCACGCAAAGAATTACAGAGCAATAATTGAGTATAAATGAGTGACTTTTTACGTAAGCATCAATAATCAATACCGCAGTGTTACTATGCAACTACGCCAGACATTACTATACTTTTAACACCGGGTGTTTCAACAGTTAACGGTAAAACTTCAGTCGTTATTTTCATAAAGTATTTTTGTCATTTTCTCAATCCGACAATAATTCTGTTGTGGGGTCCACTAATAATTGTACCGTCGTACGAATATTCCCCGACAAAAAGAATATTCTCCGACCAATCAAATATTATATAACAACTTGCGTATTTTGAAAAATTTATAAATACTACCCACAGCTATAATATTATATCAAATCCACACCATAATTTAAAAAAATTATTTCGAGAAAATTAAATATTTATTCATAAAATCTGGGGTCTCACACTATGTGTTGAGGTTGATTCAATAAATCACGACAAGCCTGTTCACATTTACGATGAACACTTCCATGATCCCCAACATGTATTTCCAATCGGTCCATCTTCTTCCAGTTTCTAAATCCCTCGCCAACAAATGCATATCCCCACCGCCTTGGTTACCATGATCAATTTTAAATAGGTAACAACACAAACAAAATAGAGCATCTTCACTCAAACTATATTCCAACCAACTTTGATATTTTTTGTACCAATTCTTGTTGAATTTACGAGCAATTCTACTAATTAGTGTATCTGGAAATTTGTGAGGTATTGGTTGAGTCGGCCCCCTAAGTAAATAATTTCTTCAAAAATTCTCTCTTTCACTAGCAGGATAAGAACTTATTGGTGGTCTTTTACCGGGATCCCCTCAATATTAAGGGAAGGAGATACCGGTGTATGAGTTTCTTGGTGAATATCAACAGTGACATGTTCATCACTAGTCCCTTCGGCTTGGACATTTTCATGAATAGATTCAAATTTTGTACGTTTAGTTGTTGTAACCCAATTACGTATGTCCATGCCTGACAATCAATAAATATTTAAAAACTAATTCAACATCAAAACAAATCAATATACAATATGAATAGTCAAGTACTGTAATTAGCAGTTAGCACCAACAATAAACGATCTCAATTAAACCACTAACAAGTAACAAGTAACGTTATAAAATAAATTATAAAATTTAAAGAAAGTAAAAATAGATTAGAAACACATACTTGAAGAACTTTTATTTGATGGAGTTCTCTTCATTGTTGGAGTGTTGCTTTAAGAAGTAAAAAGCCCTAATTTTATAAAAGTACAAACAAGAAAAATTCATAAACAATTACAAAAATTCCTAAAGCAATTATTAAATTTGTGAAATTAAAAAACTAAAATTAAAATATACTTTGAAATTTTCAGATTCGTATCGTGATTGGTGACTTATTGCGCTGACGTTGTTGCCTTGTTGGTGTATTGGTGAGTGATCGCTTTTTGCTTTGTTACAACTCTGTCTCACATTCACTGATTCACTCTTTGTTGCCAGTTGCAGAAAAGACAAAAAGTCGAATAGAACTATAGAAGAATAGAAAAGTTGGGTTAATGACTCAGTGGATTTGGGAATTGCCAAATTGGGGTGTCTGCTGACTTAGTATACATATAACATAATATAGTGGGGTCATGTGACTTAGTATACATATTCATTTTAGACCCTCTTAATTTTTTTTCTTTCTAATATGCCCCGACCTCGAAAATTCGGTGTGGGTCAAATTCTTCTAACCTGCAGTCCGCCCTTCTACCAATCGCATCACATTCAAAATAAATTGGTAAATTAATAAAATCAATTTGTTACCTTTGTATGAAGGTTTGCACGGCTACCCACTACACGTGAAGGTTTAACTACCAACCGCATCACATTCAAAATAAATTGGTAACCTAATAACACTGAATTGGTTACCTTGGTATGAATGTTTGGCTACCAACTGCACTATGAAAAAACTGATCTTCTGTTAGCATTGTTAAAGAAATTACTGCAACAGATAGGGGTGCTCATCGGTAAAAAAACCGATCCGGTACTGAAAAAACCGAATTGGTACCAAACCAAAAAACTCAAAAAATCAAGAACCGGTACCGGTACCAAATAACCGGTTTGGTACAAAGTCGGTACTGGTTTTTTCGGTTCGGTTTTCGGTTATACCGCAATAATTAAATAATTTTACACTGGTTGGTAGTCTCGGTTAATGGTAGCTAGCATTGCTTCTGACCTTCTGATTATTTTTGCTTTCCATTCATTCTCATCCCACTTTAAACCGAAACTTGCATTCTATAATTGCAGACATGCGTGTAATGCATAGACTTGTAAGCCACAAGGCCTAAGATGATTTCGACCACTTTTGTAAAAACTGTAAATGATTCTCTGACATTTGTTGCAGTGTATTCAGGGAAGATCTAAAATCAATTTCAATAATTTCTTTTTGACCATTTTGGAGGCGCTATTTTTTCCTTATCACGTTCAGATCCTATATCTACTGCACTTCCACTAGTGCGATGAGATTCACAACCTGGATGGATGCAAGGCTAGAACTTGGCCATCTTTGTTCTAACCTTAAAATTATGTAGATGCCGAGACGTGTCAGTCTTTTTCAAAAAATGAAATGTACATCTTCATAGGTTTCAGTTCCCTCTGTGAACAAGCCAGGCTTAATTAGGCAAAGGTTGTTCTCTCTCTCACTCTCTGAGAGTATAGTGTATACATTTGTGTAACTATATATAGATGTATATACATGTAAACATGGTGATTGACATGGTGACGAATGTAATTGATGTACAAGGATTAGTGAATTAACTTGTGATGTCAAATATATATCACAAGTAATGAGAACTCTTGTTTACAAATATTTTTTCCTTATCACGTTCAGATCCTATCTGTACTGAACTTTTCAACTTTTCGGTATTTACCGAATTTTAAATTTTCATTACCGCTACCGGTACTGAAAAGTATAAAAAAATCGAAAAATCGGTACCAAAAAAACCGAAATAAAAAAAAATCGGTTCGGTAAAAAACTGAAAAAACCAAATTTTTTGAGCACCCCTAGCAACAGAGGCTTGACCTAAGGCTGATAATAATGTCTGCGAAAATTGATGCAAACCAGCTTGCAGAATACTTTTTTGGCTGTGGAACTTTTCATGTGGTTGGCAGAAACTTTCTAGTTGATATCCAGTATGTCCCTTGTGTGGCTGAAGGCACTTCTCCTTGTGGCAATGTTGCTTCATATGTTTCTGATGTTGTGAGAATGGTGGCTGAAATCCATAGAATGGAGAAAGAAGGGACCATTCTTGCCTTCCTGACTTCTCAAACTGAAGTAGAATGGGCTTGTGAGAAGTTTCAATCTCCATCTGCAGTTGCATTAACATTACATGGAAAACTTACAAATGAAGATCAAGGTCGTGTTTTCCTTGATTATCCAAAAAAAGAAAAGTTATATTCACCACGAATCTTGCGGAGACCTCATTTAAAATTACGGGGGTTAAGCATGTCGTTGATTCTGGTATGGTGAAAGAGTGTAGGTTTGTGCCTAGCACTGGCATGAACGTTCTTAAAGTAAACCATTGCGGCCTCTGCCGAGCAAACCGCCACCACTTTGGTTTACAGTAGAAAAAAGAGGATGAAGAAAAAAGAGAGGAACAGGAACATAGATCAAAAATGGTCTGTTGTGTTTGAATAAGAAAATAATAATTAAGGGGAAGAGATAAAGGAGATAATCGTGGCCACGATTAAAAGAAACCTAAATGTATTAATTTTGTAAATAAATATGGAAAAGTGTATTACTTTTGTAATTATTTTATCTATATACCATTATTGTAATTATTTCTAAAATGTACTAAAATATGTAATTAACCCTTTTTTATATATTGTTTTGTTTTCTTACTTTAAGGTTTTGTTCATTAAATTAAAACATATTGTTAAATAAAATAATGATACTTATTTGCTATTTAATTAAATATTTTATGATTATTCTTTTAAATAAAATTAGTTATATAAAATATATACTCATTTGTCATTTAATTACTTATTTTTTCTTCAAATAAAATTATATAAAAATAAATACTCATTTATTATTTAAAATTGTATATTTTTCTTTGATTATATAGTGTTCTTAATTTTAGCTAATGGAGGTATATTTTACTTTATTTAAAGTTTCTTTTATGTTTTTCCTATTATTATTTTTTTATTAAAAAAATTCATTTGATTTACTCCTTAATTTTCATTCATTTATGTATGAGCATGCACACCATCTCTCACTCATGTGTGAAATCTGATGTGACAAATCAATACCTTATATATAAAGGCATCACATCCGATTTTTTAAATTAAATTAAATAATTAGGTGAGTCAACTCACTCAAATTGAAATCATTTAGGAGTTAACTCGCTCAATCACACTAAATTGGAAAATTGTTGCTCTCTTTCTCTTCTTCACTACCCTCAACCCTATTTGGCTATTTCACTTCCATACTATTTGGCTATTTCACTTCCATATACATGTTCTCCTTCTCTCGCTCCTCTTGCTTTTCCTTGCCCTCCTCTTCCACTTCCATCCTTTAACTCCCCATTTCTCTTCTGTCTTCTGTGGCGCCACACCTGACAATCGATGGTATTGTCACTGGCATGGCCAAAACCTGACGGCCAGATGCAGTTGAATAGTTGAAGGCCTCCGACGCCGTCCCTGTTTTCACATATATTGGTAATTGTTCATCAAACTTTCGATTACTTTTTTATGATTTCTATTTGTTTTTTGAAATTAAGATATGGGTATTTGGGATTTATCCTTTTATTCCTAATATTGGTCTAAATGAGGTGCTTATGTAAAAAGGAATTTGTGATGTATTGAAGAAAGATCTGCACATGAATTTTATTTTTGGTAGGAGGTAGATATTATAATTGAGTTTTGCATGGGTTCATCAGATTAGATGATGAATCTGAATTCCTAATTAGATCAGTCTAAATGATGCACACTAACTGTTTGTTGAAATACTACAAAAAAGGTAAGAATGGTATTTTTTTTAATTTCTCTCTTCTTTTTACTTCACAACGTCAAATTTCTTCATTACTCTATAAATTAAAATTACTTGACATTGTTTATATATTGGATTTGTGTTCATAAAAAGGCCTGTACTTTTATTTACTACCAGCATTTGGGTTTTGGCGATCAGCGCTGACCATTTATATCACAATTTGATGGCTGCAACGCTTGCGGGAAGTATGAGAGATGTTTGCAACAGATGGATGGAGCTTTTAACTATGGGGATAATCAGATACAACAAATGTATGGGTATGGGTTCAATCACAAGTATATAAAATATCCACATTGAGGTTTAATATGAATTCATCAATACCAGTCTTATATAGTAAGGCTGACTAAATATATCATGCATCAAGATGGAGTATAATAATAGTATGTAGTTATGTTGTACTACTTGCTAGCTTTTCAGAATTTATGAGATGATATCCTTTCTTTCTGATAGATGATGCGTCTGTCTGTTTTTTGGAGTAACTTTTACTGGTCAGAGAATTTTAATTTTGTATTTTGTGATTATTGATATTGTGACGCCCCCAAAACAGGTATACATCACCCATATTGAGTCGCCAAATACATGGTACAAAATTCAAATACAACAATTATCTGACAATGCGTGTAAAATACTGACAAAACATAATCTAAGAGTTTTAATAAGAATATTGTCATCTAGACAATATCCACACTCAATGGAGTCCTCATTATATTTATTGTCACACTATTTCACAAAATAGTGAGGACTAGTAAAAGCCATTTATCCCGGACCATCACTCCAAATCCCCACTCGTCCCAAATTTATATTCTCATTTCAAAGAGAAACGATGAAAAAAAGGGTGAGCTCAACTAGCGTAAGAAAAATATTATGACTAAAGATAATGCGTAATAAATTATCATTAGCCTTCAACAAAGATAACAACCGATAGAATACAATAGACAACAAGTTTTAGATCAACAACTGCAACCGAATAAGCAATCCATTATAAAAGTCAAGTAGAACATAAAATCTACTATCTTCTATGATTTAAAAAGTTTTTCATCAACTTTATCGTTGAGACTCACAATAATAAATAAAATCAAATCATCCCTCGCACTACTACCAAGGATATTCATGTAATCATCAATGGTCATGAGTATAATTTAATAATCCTCAGTCATAATCATACCAACAATCGCCCATCCATCAATGAACTACGCGCCAATGAGGACTTTCACTACATCATTCGTCACATTACTTGGTCACGATTATACCGAATAATCCTCAGTCATAATCATACCATGTCCATCTCTCGCACGTAAGCCAAAGATGACTTTCATCGCAATATAAGCACGAGGATGATGACAATGACATAATAATTCAATAAAACAAGTTCAAGGATAAATTTTAAAGATTTATAATTTAATTTATCCAGAAATCAATAACGTCCAAATTGTCAACATGATCTTAATCGCTTATGAAAGAAAATTCAAGAATAATATTCATGTACCAAAAATAATTTGGACAAAAAGAAATATATTTTTCTGCAAATAAGACCCGTGAATAGTACTTCGAGAATAGTACCTCGTGAATAGTACCCCAACATGAAAAGTATCACAAATACCCGAGTGAATAATATTCGGGTGAATAGTAATTTGGGTGAATAGTAACTCGTGAATAATAACTCGTGAATAATACTCTGACCCAAAAAGTGCCCCGAATACCCGAGTGAATAATACTAGAGTGAATAGTAACCGGGTGAATAGTAACCTGTGAATAGTAACTCGTAAATAAAATTCCAAATAAAATGATATTTCATGACGAGTACAAAAGAAATGATATCTCATACGAGTATAATAGAATATACTGAAATCTATGAATGGATTTTCACCATACATGCAGTAATCCACGTAGATGCATCATTTCCACAATTTAATAAGGAATGAATACAAAGGATCATTCACCATGCATGCGGTAGTCCATACATAATGAGTTATTCCAATGTAATAATAAAGAATGGAATAACAAAAGAATTCACCAGCATGCGATAGGCCGCATGCATGTGTTATTCCAACATAATAATAAAGAATGGAACCAAGCCACGTAGAATCCGCACGCATGCGATATATTCCAATAGAATACTAAAGAATGGAATAACAATAGAATTCACCGTAAATGCGATAGATCAAGATGCATGTGTTATTCCAACAAAATAATAAAGAATGGAATAATGTAAGAATTTCACCATGTATGCAGTACTTCGCATAGATAGGTTATTACAACATAATAATAAAGAATGGAATAACAACCCTTACGAGTATTGAAAGAATATAACTCTCTTCATGAATACGAAAGAATAATACCCTTACCTCGTAAGAAAACCGGATAATTTGGAATAAAGGAGGTAGCAAACTTCTCTTCTTCTTCCTCTCTATAATTTCTCTATATAATAATTGCTCTTGTGAGACTTAGTGAATTGGTAAGAATGAAAGAAGAATGAGCTTCTATTTATAGGAAAATATAGTTTCGATAATCGCATCGCTTTGGGGCTCGTAATATTACAAAGATAATACCTTCCTCTTTTCTTTTATTTTTAATTTAGTCCCGCAAGTATTATCAAACTTGCACCACCTCCTCTAATAGTAAATCATGTGAATCAATAGTTCTGACATGTGAAAATTGAATTACAAGATAAGACTCTCCATCTATACCTCCATTTTTAACTTAGTCATGCAAATATTATCAATCTTGCACCAACTCCCCTAATAGTACAAGAATGTGAATCAATAGTATACACATGTAAACAAAGAGTTATAATCATGTGAAATAATAGCAATTAATTGCTCATTTATCCGACATAATTACTCCGATCGGGTCAAGATAACTTCCAGACATCAATTAATATCGAAATAAATGTCGATTTCCACTAACAATAATAATTCCAACACAATGGAACGATCAATTTCATCTTTAATCAACACGAACTTATTCATCATTAATATTATAATTCACAATATTTAACAACCCGTGTCGCTCTTGTGAAAGAGGGGGCTTTCCGATAAGGATTTCTCCTTATCAGCGCCTTGATTAGATTATCTAACCTCTCCTCGATGTAACTTCTGACATTGTCGATATTACAAATAATAATATGAATAACTTTGTCGTCCTCAATTAATGATTTAATAATATAACATATTATGCGGATGATACTATGATGATAATTGAATCAATAATATGAGAGATATGATGCAGCAATTACTGTAGCAATAATTGAGTATAACTGAATGACTTCTTACGTAAGCATCAATAATCAATATAGTGTACTACTATGCAACCACGCGTATTAATGTACTTTTACTACCGGGTAGTTCAACAGTTTTAACGGTAACACTTTCGCCGTTATAAAAAGATAGTTCTGTCGTTTTCTTACTACGACAATACTTCCGTTGTGGGGTCCACCAATGATTGTGTCGTCGTAAAAAATATTCTGAATATTTCCCGACCAATCGTGTGACACCCCCAAAGTAGGTATACCTCACCCATCTTGAGTCGCCAAATACATGGTACAAAATTTAAATACAACTTAATTATACAACAGTCATGTAGAATACGACAAAACATAATCTAAGAGTTTTAAAAAGAATATTATTATCTAGACAATATCCACACTCAATGGAATCCTCATTACATTTATTGTCACACTATTTTATAGAATAGTGAGGACTGCTAAAACAACCATCTGGACCGTCAATCCGTTCCCCGACTGCTAAATCTCGGCTATATTCTCATTTCACAAGAGAATAAAGTGAAAGAAAGGGTGAGCTCAACTAGCCCAGTAAGAAATATTATGACTAAAATATACAGAATAATTTATCGTTAGCCTTCAACAGTGTTAAACTGATAAAGTATAACAAACATCAAGTTTAACTGCAGCGGAACAAGCAATCCATTAGAAGAGTCGAGTAGATAATAAAATTTACTATCTTTTATGATTTAAAAGGTTTTCATCACTTTTATCGCTGAGACTCAGCTTAATAAATAAACCACATCATCCCTGTAATACGGCCAAGGATATTCATTAGTATCACGACCACAAATTATCCATGCACTACTGGCCAAGGATATTCGTGTATTCATCAATGGTCATGATCATGCCAATAACTGTCCATCAATGCACTACGACCAATGAGGACTTTTACCACATCATTTGTAACATTACGGTCATGATTATACCGAATAATCCCTAGTCATAATCATACCAAGTCCATCTATGCTCTACAGGCCACAGATGACTTTCAACAAATTATAAACATGAGGATGATGACAATGATATAAGAATTCAATAAAACAAGTTCAAGGATAAATTTTTAAAGATTTATAATTTAATTTATCCATAAATCAATAACGTCCAAATTGTCAACATGATACTGTTTTGTGGAGTGAAATTCAAGAATGCTCAGAAGAATATTTCCATGAAAAGATACTGGATGAAACGCAAATATCCAGGATATTCTACTAATTTCATGGAGTATAGAAGCCAAAACTTTAACCAACTGAGTATAATAGAATATATAAAACTACAAATGAATTTTTGTCCGCCATACAGTAATCCATGTGGACAGATCATTTCCACAATTTAATAAGGAATGAATATGAAGGATCATTCACCATGCATGCGATAGATCGCAGCAGGCTTAGTTATTCCAATGAATAATAAAGAATGGAACTGTGTCACGCAGTAATCCGCATGCATGTGATATTCCAACAAAATAATAAAGAACGGAACCAAGTCATGCGTAATCCGCATGATGTGATATATTCCAACGTAATAATAAAGAATGGAATAACAATGAAATTCACCGTGCATGCGATAGATCGCATGAAAAGTTATTCTAACAGAATAATAAATAATGGAATAACAGAAGAATTTCACCATGTATGCGGTACTTCGAATAGACAGGTTATTCCAACATAATAATAAAGAATGGAATAACAACCCTTACGAGTATTGAAAGAAAATAACTCTCTTCATGAATACGAAAGAAATAATACCCCTTACCTTAGAAGAAACTGGATACTGGAATAGTGAGGTAAAAGACTTCTCTTCTTCTTTCTCTCTATAATAAATGCTCTTGTGAGACTTAGTGAATTGGTGAGAATGAAAGAAGAATGAACTTCTATTTATAGGAAAATATATTTTTAATAATTGCACGTTTTGGGGCTCGAAATATTACAGTATAATACCTTCCTCTTTTTCTTCATTTTTAATTTAGTCCTGCAAGTATTATTAAACTTGCACCACCTCCCCTAATAGTAAATAATGTGAATTAATAGTTCATTCATGTGACTTAATAGTATAATCATGTGAAAAAACTAATTACAGTATAGTACCTTCATCTATACCTCTATTTTTAATTTAGTCATGTAAGTATTATCAATCTTGCACCACCTCCCCTAATAGTACATGAATGTGAATTAATAGTACACACATGTGAATAAATAGTTATAAGCATGTGAAATAATAGCAATTAATTGCTCATTTATCCGGTGAATTACCCGATTGGTCCATATAACCTCCAGACATTAATTATTATCGAAATAAATGTCGATTTCCACTAACACTAATAATTCCCACACAATGGAACGATCAATTTCATCTTTAATCAACACGAACCTATTCATCATTAATATTATAACTCACAATATTTAACAACCAGGTCGTTCCTAGGAAAGAGGGGGCTTTTCGATAAGGATTTCTCCTTATCATGGCGCAATTAGGTGACCAAACCTCTCCTCGATGTAACTTCTAGACATCATCAATATTGCAAATAATAATATGAATAACTTTGTCGTCTCAATTATTGATTTAATAATAATAAATATTATGCAGATGATACTGTGACAATAATTGAATCAATAATATGAGAGATATGATGAAGCAATTATTGTAGCAATAATTGATTATAACTGAGTGACTTCTCACGTAAGCATCAATAATCAATACCGTGTGCTACTATGCAACCACACGTATTACTGTACTTTTACTACCGGGTAGTTCAACAGTTTTAACGGTAACACTTTCGCCGTTATTTTTATAAAAAGATAATTCTGTCATTTTCTAACTACGACAATACTTCCGTTAAGGGGTCCACCAATGATTGTGTCGTCGTACGGATATTCCCTGTTAAAACGAATATTCCCCAACCAATCGAATATTATATAACCACTTGCTTACTTTGAAAAATTTGTAAATAATACCCACAACTATAACACTATCTCAAATCCACACCATAATATTCAAAAAATATATTTCGAGAAAAATTTAATCTTTATTCATAAAATTTGGGGTCTCACAACGGCGATCCGAAATAGGTCCTATATACCTCACTCGGATGCCCGGATTGCAATTTTGAAAGTTCGAGTGGACATTGCGAAGGTTTACGTGCACGTATTTGAGAGACGACCCGACCCGAAACCCGAGAAAACCCGAGGCAATTCTGTGCAAATTAGTAGTACACTGCGGCTCCCCCCTCTATAAATAGAGGGCTTGGGGTGGCCATTTTAAGAAGAGAAAGAGCGAGGAAGCCCTGTCAAATTTGTTCCATACTTGCAATATACTGAGTGTTTTCCCATTTTAAACACTTGTGAGCTCACATATACCTACTTTTGTCTTCGCATGGAGCCGAAGTTTCATCCACTTTAAAGATATAGAAGCCTTCTTTGGCACCACTTTTAAGCCTTCTCACATACTTTTTAAGTCTTTCTCTTCATCTTTGCACACACCCTTCTTCACGCTGAGAGTCGTGTTGCGTGTGTTTGCCCGAACTTCAGTCCGTGGTTTTATTTCAGTTTATATATACATATATATATATATATGGACTAACATTATCGAGTTATGCCTCGATTGATCCTAGACTTTGGTATGGAGCGTTTATTTGCTTTTATATATGTATATATTTATATATATATAATATATGTGTCGAACTTTGTTCGATGAGCCTAGACTTGATGCGAGCGCTTATCGCTTTTAATATATATATATATATATATATATATATATACTATGTATTTGACTTTGACTGTTCGATGAGCCCGAGATTTTACATCCAAAGCTTTTATTTACTATATATATATATATATATATACTTATATATATATATACTATGTACTTACATATGACTCTCTATTCGATGAGCCTAGATTTTACATCCTGAGCGTTTACTCGCTTTTATATATATATATAAATACTTATATATATGAACTGTGTGTCGAACTCGATTCGATGAGCCCAGATTTTATATTCTATATGCTTTATCGCTTTTATATATATATATATATATATATATATATATATATATATATATATATATATATACATTTCGTCCCACACAGAGTTTACTTACGTGGTGGTTGGTTAATGCTTACTGACTTTCTTTACGTTTTGTCCTGCTGGAGTTCACTTCGTGGCGATTGATTGCTTTGTGTACTTTTTATTTACATTTTGTCCAAATTTCGAGTTTCCTCCGTAGTGGTTGATAGCTTTACAGCTTTATTTACGTTTCGTCCTGCTTGGAGTTCACTTAGTGGCAGTTGATTGCTTTGTACAACTTTATTTATATTTTGTCCCGCCTGGAGCTTCCTCCGTGGTGGTTGATAGCTTTACAGCTTTATTTACGTTTTGTCCCACCTGGAGTTTCCTCCGTGGTGGTTGATAGCTTTTTATAACTTTATTTACATTTCTGATCTCCCATGGAGGTGCTTCGTGGTTGGTGATCATGTCTGTATATATATATTTACATCTTATATATATATATATATATATACTTGCTAACTGCTTTCATACAAATTGCGGTATCATGTGCGCTTAGAATCATGTGATCACAGATTCAAATTATCGATCTAGATTCGCCTCCCGTGATGGACATTTTCAAATGTAAGCAATTTTTGTAAATTATTCTACGATGTCCTAAATTTCCTCGATGGTTTTCATACCCACGAGGAAATCGGATTATTATTTTGTACATTATTTTCTTACAGATGCTTCAGATCTCGAAAATAAAATTAATCAAACCAACACTTAATAAAATGGAAGTGTAAAAGGTCTCAATTACTATTGAGCATCGTGGTTTGAAAAACCTTTTTATAAAACATCATTGTTATATCTTGCTAAAACCTGAATTTTTACATAAATTCAAACCTCAGGTGTATATAGGTGCTAACGAGGCCTCGCACCACTTTCAAATAAACAAAGACATCGACCCACACACACACACATTCGTGATAATAATTTCTTGAAAAGAGGCGGTTACCATGTAACACACGGATGTCTGGGTGCCTAACACCTTCTCTCCATATAATCAAGTCCCTGACCCTAATGAATCTCTTGCTTTCACCGATTGCTTAGCGTTGTCACATCACCGGGTCAATGTACAAACATTTTCTCATTGTGTTGGTACAACCATTTAAAAACCAACTGGCGACTCTTAATAAATCCATCATCGATATTATACATGCTTGACATTTTTTCACTTATTTTTCAAACAAATCTCACCTAAAATGAGAACACCAAAGAACAAGTAAATGAAAGGGACAATTAAAAATCCCGACGTCGACAGTGTGGCGACTTCACTGGGGGACACCAAAGAAGAGGACTTAAGCCGCTATTACAATCTTTTCAAAATTGTTATCTGCTTGTGTGTGGATGTTGCATTTACATTTATGATGAATGTGTACGAATGCATTTACTTATTGTACTTAGTGCTTCGCACCATATCTGCTTGTGATATTTGTGTTTCACACATGTCATCATTTTCATACGGTGAGACGCGATGTATGTGAATATATGTTGTGTGGTCCCTCCACCAGGAGGCTATCCCGTCGGTGTTTGATTACTGGACTCGTAGGAAGACTAATTCCCACGAGGCTCAGGAAAGGCACCACCCAAATTCGCTCCAGTTGAAAGATCGGATTAATTTCCCGTTGAGTAAATTGCGATGATTTGGGAACCTTCATGCCAAAAAGCCGCGAGAGTAACCTAAGATAGGTCAGCCTCTAATAAACCCAAAACGGAGGAAAGTCTCTTCATGCTTTCTCATTTTAATTACTTGTAAACACAATTACTTGTAATTTCATTCCATATCTATCTCCATGTAATGAGAAATATGAAGAAATGTGTACACATACAAATTGACATGCTACAAACAGCTGACATCCGTTTTGCAGGATAAAATTCTTAAAATGGACACATCACATAACATGTTATTATACACACATTCCCAAAAGACTAAACTATGCAAGTCTTTCGCAGGGAACCAATCGGACCTACTACCCTATTAAAATCCAAAAAGGTCGTAGCCTCACAAATAATCATGTCATCATCTGACCAGACTGACCTTAATCTAGTTTCTTGCAAAGAATTCGACGGATTAAGCAAACAAATTATAGATTTGGTTGTTCTACTTAAAGAACTACTCCAGTCTACTCAGGGTCCAAAGATACCCATATATGCTGAATCCTCTACACAAGGGGGAAACCAGGTCATTACAATACCGAATCAGCAGCTTGATACGACCACCAAAAAAACTAATGATGCCACACATCTCATAGGAGATCCAGACACCGGTGACATCAAAAAGAAAGTCCTCCAAATGGAAGAGACCCTTCGTGTTATCAAAGGAATTGGAACACACGCGAGTGTTTCATATGCTGATCTTTGCATTTTCCCCGTGTTCATTATCCAAAAAGTTTAAGACTCGACTTTGAAAAATATGACGGTTAGGAGATCCTTACACACATTTGAAAGTGTTTATTGAGAACTTGGATCTTATGCAGAGGACGAGAAGCTCGTAATGCAAATTGCTCCGAAAGAGTCTAACCGAGAAGCCCGCTCGTGGTATACAAGATTAGATAACTCAAAGATCCATAGTCGGGAAAAAGAGCTAGCACACGCCTTCCTCACTCAATACAAATTTCGGGCCTCAGATGGCTCTCGATCCAGATCAAATTACCAAGATCAAGAAACAGTATAATGAGTCTTTCAGAGAGTATGCTCAAAGGTGGAGACGCCTGGCTACCCAAGTTATTCCTTCCATGACAGAATTAGAGATGGTCATGACTTTTATAGACATACAAGAAGCTCCTTTCTATGAAAGAGTTTTAGCCAGAATCGGTAGACCATTTTCTGAAATGGTCAAACATGGGGAGATGGCTGAGATGGGATTGAAGTCCGAAAAAATCCAAGACCTAACTACCCTTAAAGCTATTGCTGATCACATCCAATCTGAAAATTATGGAAACAACCCCCGGAGGGTCCATAAAAAGAAAGAGGAAGATGTTTTCCTGATACTACAGGGTCAAAAAGGCAATCAGAACATGCATATTCAAAGGAGAAACTACACTCCCTTTTAAGCACAGTCTTCGAACCCTCCAATACCAAAAGGTGGAAAAGTCAAATGCCCTCGAGTGTTCACACCCTTAGGGGACACACTCGAGAATATTTTCACTCTTCTGACAACACAAGAAAATTACACATCTTCTTCCACCAAATTACAAATTTCTAATGGACGAGGTTTCAATGTCGCTCGAAATGTGCTTATCATGCCGGGCACACCGGACATGATACTCAAGATTGTTGGGCCTTGAAACACAAGATCCAAGACCGATAGACAACGGTGAGATCGTGGTCACCAAACCAGATCACCCTCACGCTCAAGACAACCCCTTCCTCAACACAAAGAAGAAGAGGTCAACATGATCAATCAAGCAATGAACATAGTTCCAATTTCAACCGTGAATCCTCCTGCACCCCCAAAGACGGTGTTGACAAATGGGATTATGCCAAGTTCCAATTCAGAATGGAACGAAAGATGAAAGCTCTATGCAAGAAAATTGAGCAATTGGCAAAACTGGTGACCTATCAACATCAAGTGACACGCCAGTTAGTCAGCCAGGATTATGCTAGTCTCCTCCCTCTTGTCACAAATATGCTCTCGTCACCTTCAGAAAATGAAATGATGGAAGACAAAGTGATAAAGAGAGCGAATGCCAAAGCCCATCGGGATTTTGCCAATAAAAGGGAATTCATATATCTGGGCCAACCTATGGAAGAAATCCTTCAGATGTTAATCAATGAAGGAAGAATCAGTTCCCTTCTTCCTCCGGTTAATCCCCGTTCAGGACGATACAATTCTAATGGGGTATGTCAATATCACTCCCATTCTCGCGGTCACAGCACAGAAGAATGCTGGGCACTCCGCCACCTTATCCAAAATCTAATTGACATTGGTGTCCTGCAAATAGCAGATGATGATATTGTGCTACGTGCAAGTGAGAATACATGTCCTACTAAGTGGAAGAGTTTGGTAGCAGTCATATCCACTAAGACTGATGGGACTAATAAATCACTCACAATACCAACAATTCAACTCAGGGGAAGCAACAATCTTTTAAAAGTGGCCGCTCCTGAGCCAATCAACTTTCCATGTAGAACACAATATCCTATTGTTAGCTTGCGCAAAGTTCCGTGGAATTATGGAGAAGGTGAAGGATCCACCTCGCATACCACTCGCCATAAAGTTGTCAAAGGAAAATCCATCAGATCTTCCCCAACGGGTGATGAATTCTACCATCAAATCAAAGGGGAAAATACCCATGGAGAAGATTGAAAATTTCCTCCGCACTATGGGCCATAACGAAGCCAAGGTGGTTTTAAGCTTAAGAGAAGCTCCACACCAAATTTCAGTTTTGGACTTGGTCCTAACTTCCGAGGATCACCTAAGATCTTGTCAAGGTTTTGAAGAAGCCTTCATCTACCAACATCAGCTGATACGGAAAAATTTCAACACTTGGTTGATCACATTTTCAACAACAATGTGATATCCTTCATCGATGATGACATACCGCCAAAGGGACCGGCCATCGCAAGTCGTGCACATCATGGTCTTGTCCTCCTGGATATATGCTAGTTTGAGTCTTGATAGATGGAGGATCATCTTTAAATATCTATCCATACGCTACCTTGGTGAAGATGAATATCAATCTCAACCGAATCCGGAGTAGCCATACTATTATCAAAGCTTTTAACGGAGACCGCCGGAATTCGGTCGGAGTAATTGAACCGCCAATCGAAATTGGTCCCCAAACATTCTGCGTATCTTTCCACGCACTCAAGATAGATTCGGGATACAACTTGCTCTTGGGACGACCATGGATTCATATGGCAGGGGCAGTCCCCTCCACCCTTCATCAACAGTTAAAATACATTATCAATGATAACTTAGTCACCGCCAACGCCGAACCGAGTGTCCTCAACAAAGTGACATACCATACATCAATGCTAATGCAGATGTTGAACTGTACGCTTTTCATGCCTTGAAGTAAGCAATACTCAGTACCATGCTATTGGAACGCCACCTCTCACACCCAAGATTTCTGACGAAGTGATGGCAACTACTCAAGAAATGATATCCTTGGGTCATCACCAGACAAGGGTCAGTAAAGATCATCGTGGTATCAAAATACCCCATCCAAGTTATCCACAAACTGTAATACCGGGCTAGGCTACTCTCGCCAGCTTCTAGTAATAGAAATCCCCATAAACATCCTCGATTCCTCTAGCTTCAGCATTACGCTCATCTATCATCTATAATTGCAAACTCGAGTCCGCACAACCTCCTAGAAAGGTGCCAAATGCAACGCGATGGCTATATTATTTCCCAAGCCTAAGACTTTGGTAAAGGAGAAAGAAATTTTTGTTCCAGATCCCCGAGTGGAGGAAGAGAAATAAAGAATTAAGCAAGACGTCATCCGAATGATGTCGAGCATACGCATCATTGTTCATGATGAACATACAAAATGACATACACCCCTGCATTTATGATCGCTTGGACATAATGGCCATCATTCGGGGATAGGGAGGACGATGACAACCCCCTCCATCACCATAGCCAATTCACCCCGGACTTTGCCTCTCTTAATTGGAACAACACTCCTTGCATTGGTCGACAAGGGTAAAACGCAAGTAAAAACTCTTTTTCCCTCAGAGATATCATAACCGCTACTTTTTTCGCATAATATTAGTAGTCATTTTGCCAAGACATGCTAACACTTTATATGATCAAACCTTTTCATATATACTAAGTGAAAGCATATTTTGTTTCAGACCCTCGAATTTAGATGTGCATGTACTTGCCGACACGGTGCCTCTTCTCCACAAGGATCAGACTTTGATGTAGAGATGAATTCAAATTGATGGAAGTACATGAGGACATTGAGGTGCCTCTGAAATTCAAGAATGGGTCAAAGACAAACCTAAACCCAACCTCGACCAAACCACTTCCTTCAATCTCTAACCTTAGAAAACCCTAAGTTAATCCAGATTGGTTCAGACTTACCCCAAACCAAATGAAATGACATGGTTACGCTTACTAACCCAATTCCGTGGATGTGTTTTGCATGGTCTCATGAAGACATGGTGGGTTTGTCCAATCGACATTGTCCTTCATCGCTTCCCATTAAAGAGGGATTTAAGCCACCAAAGCGTAAGCTCAAAGCGATTGAAACCTCGAGTGGAGTTTAAAGGTGAAAGAAGAAATTGTGAAACAATTTCAAGTCGGCATCATCATGGTGTCCACATATCCCGAGTGGATATCCAACATTGTTCCTGCATTCTAAACCCGGAGGAAAGGTGCGAAGTCATGCGTGATTACCGGACTTGAACAAAGCTTGCTTAAAAGATAGCTTTCCGCGCCATTTATCCACATTCTCATCGACAATATCGCTTAATAATAATCGCATGTACTCTTTTCTCGATTGCTTTATGGGTACCATCGATCATGGTTGCTAAGGAAGATCATGAGAAAACGCTTTCATCATCACGCTTGGGGAACCTTTTTTTATAGATTTGTTGTCATTCGGCCTCATCAATGCTGAAGCCACCTACCAGCGAGCTATGATGGCTCTCTTCCACGACTTAATGCATAAAGAGATCGAGATCTACGTGGATGACATCATTCTCAAATCCCGAAAGGAGGAAGACCACTTAGACCATCTCGTAAAATTGTTCAACATATCATAAAAGTACAACTTGAAGTTGAATCAAGACAAAGTGCGCTTTTCATGTTAAATCGTGCAAGTTGCTAGGATTTCTAGTCAGCCACAAAGGGATTGAGCTGGATCCTACCAAAATCCAGGCCATCACGGAAATGCCCATTCCTCAAACAGAAAAGGAAATATGGGGATTTTTTGGAAGAATCAACTTCATTAGTAGGTTTATCTCTCAACTCATAGCAACCTGTGAGCCAATCTTCAAGCTATTAAGGAAGAACTCCTCCATGAAATGGAATGATGAGTGCCAAAATGCCTTCCTCACAATTAAAGAACAGCTAATCAAAGCTCCTATTTTGGTACCACCCAGGGATGATGTTCCCCTGTTCATGTACCTGTCCATAAGTGACAACGCCATGGGCTGCATGCTGGGACGGAAGGATGATAGAGGCCAAGAACGATCTATCTATTACCTCAAAGAAAAGATTCAAAGAAGAAGTGAACACAAGTTACACTCGATCGAAAAGACGTGTCAGTTTTTAGCATGGGCTTCCATGAGGTTACAACATTACCTCCATGGTCACACAACCCATCTCATATCCCGCGTGGATCCTCTCAATTACGTGTTCAATAAACCCATGTTAAACTATCGACTATCCAGATGTTAGTTGATCCTACAATAATTTGACATCGTCTACGTGACTCAAAAGTCCATCAAAGGGCAAGGAATTGCGATCAACCGGTCACCGCACCTTCGTGGGGATTTCAAACCCTCGAGACATACTTCCCAATGAAGGAGTAATGATAGTTTAAGGAACACCATCAATATGATACACGTCAATCATGGAAGATGTATTTTGATGGAGCTATTAATATGGAAGGTTCTGGAGCTGGAGCAGTTCTAGTATCCAATACGGGGGAGCAGTATCCCGTCGCCATCAAATTATAGTTTGTCAGTACTAACAACACAGCTGAGTATGAAGGCTGTCTCATGGGGCTAAAACTTGCTCGTTCAATGGGCATCAGGCGCTTAACTATCTTTGGGGATTCAGAGTTGGTAATCAGACAATCCACCGGAATCTATCAAACCAAGGAACTACATTTGTTGCCTTACCATCGGCAAGTGTTACAGATGGTTTTGGAGTTCGAAGAAATCTCCTTTCTACACGTTCCTCGTAATAGGAATGACTTTGTGGACGCGTTAGCAACTTTGGCCTCCTTAATTCAGATATCGCATAAAGGACACTTGCCAAGCGTCACAATTTCCCGCACAAGGCCCCAAACTTTGGGAATTACATTGAGAAGTATCGGATGAGCTACCTCCCATCCAAAGATCCTTGGTATCAACATATCAAGGAATACCTACGATGGATCTACACCACCGAGGCGAGCCCGACCGAGAAAAGGCGGATCCATCGACTTGCTATGAAATTCTACCCGAGTGGAGATGCGCTTCTACAAAAGAGATGCAGATTAGGTCTCCTCGAGATGTTTAGACAAAGATCAAGCCCAAAGGCTTATGGATGAAATCCATGGTGGAGTTTATGTGGGCCCCACACGAGTGGCCCCCTCCTTGTCAAGAAAGTCCTCAGACAGACATTATCGGCTATCTCTCAAAGTCGACTACAATGACCACGCCAGAGATGCTATCAGCCGATTCATGGGAATGCTATACACGCCTCCACCACGGAACTCCACAATACGAGTTCACCTCGCCCTTCTCAATGTGGGGAATGGATGTTATCGGCCCATCGAGCCTAAAGCCAAGAATGGACATCGATTTATCTTCACCACGATCGACTACTTCACCAAGTGGGTAGAAGCGCCTCCTTCCCTGTGGTTACCAAAGAAGTCATCATTTCTTTCATCAAAACAATGTCATTTGTCGATATGGACAACCAGAGGTGATTGTGTCGATAATGCTAAGAACCTCAACAACAAAATGATGGAGGAATTATGCAAGAAATTCCACATCAAACATCTTAACTCTATCATCTATCGTCCAAAGATGAATGGGTGATGTTGAAGCGGCTAACAAAAAAACATCAAGAAGATCATGCAAAAAGATGTCCGCCAATCACAAAGAATGGCCTAACTTATCGCTTCTTACTCATTAGCCTACAAAACATCAATGCGCACTTCCACCGGGGCAACCCCTACACGATTAACCTATGGGATGGAAGCAAAGGTTCTCCCATAGAAGTTGAAATGGAATCCTCGAGTGTTGATAGATGCTCACCGGATGAAGACCAATGGGTACAAGATGTATCACCAATTGTCTCTAATAGACGAAAGGCGAACCGCGGCTATCTTCCATGGTCAAGATATCAACAAAGGATCGCCAGATCCTACAACAAAAAAGTCCGACTACTAGCAGCTTTAAACAATACGACTTGGTTTTCAAGAAGATCATCGACAACCAAGATCAATCTAAGGGAAAATTCGCCCTAACTGGAAGGCCCATTTGTTGTCAAGGAAGTATCGACAGAGGAGGCTTCTTTTGATTGCAAGAAATGGATGGCGATGAATTTCCACAACTCATCAACTCGGACGCCAGTGAAATCGGTACATTTACGTCCGGTTGCCATCAAGCAAACATCCTGGTGTTGGATCATCAGATCACCAGTCATTCTAATTCTTTAACCCTTTACCACATACAACTCTTCCACACTCTACCCCTCAAGGAAACATACTTTTCAAGCCAGCAGCCTGGCTTCTCCGCGTTCCTACAACTTAGGTCATCCCACTACAGATTGAACCTCTCGTGTTTGCAATTTGGCTACCCATATATGGGATCAAACTTCTCATACCTGCAGTTTATCCTCAACCTAGGATTAAACTTTCTCATCCCCGCAATCTGACCTGCACATGGGATCACGCTTTTCACTCGTCCTGAGGGGCGAACTACGCCGACCTGATCTCCTCTTCAATAGGAATAAGTAGGCAACCATTTCATATGGCCCAATCGCAATAAAACAAAAACAACAAAAACATGTCCACCCTTTTCCTTACAAAAACAAAAACAACAAAAAAATTCCTACACCATTGCTGCCACATACAGCGTTAAACCTCTTACACCAAGTTCGAACTACGCAGACCTGATCTCCTCTTCAATAGAAGCACGTAGGCAGCCATTCATGGTGTAGTCTCACCCTCTACCAAAACACAAAAACTTGTCAACTGGTACTGGGATCATCCTTTAATCCACTACATTTCATTAGCTTCAGACCAAAGGGATGGAATTACCTGAACTCCTCCCAAATAGGAGATTCGGTGGCCATCTAAGCTGCGGTCATACCTTGAAGAGCAACACCAATCCATAAGAGATGGGATTAACTAGGCTCCTCTTGAATAGGGGTACTGGCGACCATATGTGGTGCGGTCAATCTCAAAAAGGAAAGCTAAATTCTTCTCTACATTTCCATGCAGAAACCAGTCCCAAGACACCAAAGATGGTAGGGATACATACATATCAATGATCCATTCTAACAGTCCAGAGACATCTTAATGTCCATCCCTCAAGGAGGAATTCGTAATACATCAAAATCACCATCCTCAAGAAGCAGCAATATCCATCAAGCAAGCAATAGACATATCTAAAAGGGAAGTGATCAAAAAAATATATTTCCCTGCTATATATAATGTTGTTTGATATACACAATGTAAACTGTACAGGACAAAATGGCTATGTTGGTCTGTGAAGGAAAATACAAGCCCATCTACAACTCCGAATATATGCGAGCTAACAAGCCCAACATGGCGTCCCTCTCAGAAGAAGGAGGCGAAGCTGTGGTCTCTTGTACGAGAATATCCACACGACCCAACAGATCTATAGCCATCTGCATGGTGACCATATGCTCATCAATGTAAGCGCTCATCTCTGCGATCATGCCAGTGGTAAAGGAACTCACTTCATTACTATCTGTAACGGCTACATTCCGGGCAGATATGGCACTATCCCGCTCAACTATCACTGCATCTCTGGCTGATCTAGCCTCATCCCACTCAACAACAGCGGCATCTCTGTGAGTTAATTCCTCATCTCTCTCTAATAGAGTTGTGTCTCTCCCATTAAGGGCAGTCAACATCAAGGCTCTAGCTTGGTCTCTCTCGACGGTCATCAGATGAAGACTCTGCTCAAAGTACTGTGCTGAATACCACAACAGTACTAGTACTGGGAGAATTTAAAGGAAATGCTAGCAACGCAGCAACTGGCTCCTCCTCGATGTAGGAATCAATGTCCTCCATAAGCTTTACATCGTCTGAATCACTACTCGGTAATGTGGATACTACCGTAGCTGATGCAATCTCTATATCCATCCATGCAGAATACTCTGCAGAACAACCCGGATGGCTCACAGAAAAAGCAGCTATCTCACGCTGATCCCAACAAGCATACACACGGGATCGGTCCTCTGCTGAAAGATTACGAGAAGCGGAACGTCAATTCGATGCCCCTCGAAAGGATGAAAGTCCTCAAATCGGGTCAAATCATGCGACATCACGGCCAGCGGGTGGTAGGTAGTCATGCCCCTCAAGCCAGCCAAAGGGAGATAGTCCATGCCTGGGGCGTGAGTAATAAATCTGTAAGGTGAGCTAAGCCCCGAGCACGGCAATATGCTAAACGGATCCCTGATATCCGCCAAGAACATAGACTAAGCCAAATCATCCGTACACTCTGTTGGCTGAAAGGAGTATGACATGGCTATATCATGGGTGAAACAATACCCATGCTGTTTAAAGGTGTCAATCGGTCTCAAGTGTGACATAAACCACACGATAGCATTTACGACCGAAGCCGCCTGTGAACACTCACGCTTGATAAGCGCAAAGAATATGTAGTCGACCTCGTAGTCTCTCGCTATAATTATGGGAATGATGGTATGACCCTCCCTGAGAGCTCTCACTGCCATGATGACTCCAATGTTTATCTCATCCATGTACCGTGGCATATAGACATACGACAGTACACACAATATCAGTACATCCACTCTGGCTAGATGCCAATGATCTCATTTGTTACAAATCACATCCAGCAATACCTTGTACAGGTCCAATGCCGCCAATTTTGGGTCATTACCCTAAAGATCAACGTGATCCCTAACGGGGGTTACAACGTGGATCCCCGACTGGGGTTACAACGTGGATCCCCGACGGGGGTTACAACGTGGAATCCCAGTGGGGGTTACAACGCATGCACATCCGTTGACACACACATCAATGAAGGTCAAGCAGCCTTGATGTTATTTCAGCCGATGGTAAGTAAACCCATCGAGGCATCGAAAACTGTTCGATGATTACATACGTTGGTATTCATGAGTCCTCAATGGATCCCCGACGGGGGTCACAACGTAATGTTCCGTTGATTCACACGTCAGCGAAGGTCAAGCAGCCTTGACAATCTATCCCAAAGGGTTTTCATCCATTGATTCACACGTCGGTGAAGTACAAATCAACGAAGGTCAGGCAATCCTGACATCATCTGTTGTTGGCCGTAAATCCAATAGAATCTTGACACATCCTAGAGATACAAACTAGTAAAGGTCAACATCATCAAAGAGGATCGGTGATGGAATATGTTATACACATCCTCAAACAGACAAAGCTTCATCCCCACAGATCTCTTACACATAAGAGGTACCTCTTCGGAATTAAGTTTGTATCAAAGCTCCAGGACTTTGGTGATAACTCCAACATCAACATCCTAACAGATTCAGATCACACATCCGATCAGGTCATATTTGCCAATCCTCAGGAAACATTACAAGGATTGAGCAATCATCCCCAAAGATGTTGGGCTACAACCCAAGCATACGCAAGTCATCGACATTTGCATCATGTTGCTACATATAGTATCATGTTTGTCTTATGGCATTTCAAGTAATTGATTCTTTATCCTACCCATGCATCAGATTGCATGAGTATGATAAAGAGGGCATCTCAGAGACACTCAAAATTTTCTCGCACACCGCCAATAATATCAGCAGAGGATGATTCTTCTTTCAAGAGGTAACCCTGGAAGACAGTTCATATCCATTCCGGATACTACCGAAAGTTCAGCATCAACCCCAGGACACACACTGGGAGTAACAATTCCAACCTCGGAGATAACCCCGAGGCGTGCAGATCCAATACCGGAACACACACCGGAGAAGACCGATTAATCTCGAAGATAACCCCGAGGTATCCAGTCTTAGTCCCAATCATGGGAATAGCTACCAACCTTGGTGATCAGCCCAAGGAATGCAATTCTGACGATAACCCCGGAAATGCTTGTTTTAAATGCAACCAACTTCAATCTCTGTGCTCACAACGAGACACCCAGTACCAACCCGGAGATAACACCGGAGGACAGCACACCTTAGAGTCGACATCGAGGACCTTTAACACTTGCAAAGCAATTCAATCTCAAAGAATAACCCCGAAGCAACGCTCGCTTTATCACTAAACCGGCGATAACTCCGCTGAGGGGCAAAGGAATCATCTCGCCACTCTAAGGCCACATCACGTCGTCTCAACATCTCATACATACATTTCTACACCATGATTTCCCACAAAAATCCAGGAAAACCAATCCTGAGTGACTATTGTGCAGGGTAACGGATAGAATTTGAAGCTTGAAGACCGAAGGGCATCGTCCCATCTTCATGATTTCGTACAACCTCTAATCCCATGCCATTGTACAACTCTCGACAATGGCGGTCCGAAATAGGTCCTATATACCTCAGTTGAATGCCCGGATTGCAATTCTAAAAGTTCGAGCGACATTGTCGCGTTTTACGTGCAATGTATTTCACGAGACGACCCGACCCGAGAAACCCGGGGCAACCCGGCAAATTTCAGTACACTTCACGGTTTGGCCATAGTACACTCATGCTCCCCCCTCTATAAATAGAGGGCTTGGAGTGGCCATTTTGAGAAGAGAAAGAGCGAGGAAGCCCTGTCAAATTTGCTTTGTACTTGCAATATACTGAGTGCTTTCCCATTTTAAACACTTGTGAGCTCACATATAGCTACTTTTGTACCTGCGGGAGCCGAGTTTCATCCACTTTAAAGATATAGAAGCCATCTTTGGCAGCCCACTATAAGCCTTCTCACATACTTTAAAGCCTTTCTCTTCATCTTTGCACACACCCTTCTTCACGTTGAGAGTCGTGTTACGTGTGTTTGCCCGAACTTCGGTCTGTGGTTTTATTTCAGTTTGTATATACATATTATATATATATATATATATATATTTATATATAAATATTTATATATATATATAGACTAACATTATCGATTTATGCCTCGATTGAGCCTAGACTTGATATAAAGCGTTATATATTTAATATATATATATATATATATATATATATATGAACTGTGTGTCAAACTCTGTTCGATGAGCCTGGATTTTACATCCGGAGCGTTTACTCGCTTATATATATATATATATATATATATATATATATGAACTGTGTGTCAACCTCTGTTCGATGAGCCTGGATTTTACATCTAGTGCGTTTATCACTTTTATATATATATATATATACATTTTCGTATATATTGGAGTTTACTTGCGTGGTGGTTGATCGCTTATTTCTTTACGTTTAGCGTCACTTCGAGTTCACTTCGGGCGGTTGATTGCTTTTATGCCTTTTATTTATATTTTGTCCCACCCGGAGTTTCCTCCGTGGTGGTTGATAGCTTTACAACTTTATTTACGTTTCGTCCTGCCTAGAGTTCACTTCGTGGTAGTTGATTGCTTTGTATAGCTTTATTTACATTTTGTCCCGCCTGGAGTTTCCTCCGCTGTGGTTGATAGCTTTACAGCTTTATTTACGTTTTGTCCCACCCGAGTTTCCTCCGTGGTGGTTGATAGCTTTTTATAGCTTTATTTACATTTCGATCCCCATGGAGGTGCTTCTTCGTGGTTGGTGATCGTGTCTCAGTATATATATATTTACAGCCTTTTATATATATATATACATGCTTTCGCTTTCATACAAATTGAGGTATCATGCGCTAGAATCATGTGATCACAGATTCACTATCGATCTAAATTCGGTTCTCGTGATGGACATTTTCAAATGTAAGCAACTTGTAAATTATTCTATTTGTGTTTGAATTTCCTCGATGGTTTTCATACCCACGAGGAAATCAAAGATTATTTTTGTACATTATTTTTTTTACAGATGCTTCAGATCTCAAAAATAAAATTAATCCAAATTAACACTTAATAAAATGGAAGTGTAAAAGGTCTCAATTACTATTGAGCATCGTGGTTTTAAAAACCTTTTTTATAAAATATCATTGCTATATCTTGCTAAAACTAAATTTTACATAAATTCAAACCTCATGTATATAGGTGCAAACGAGGCCTCGCACCACTTCCAAATAAACAAAGACTCATCACCCACACACACACACACATTCAGATAATAATTTCTTGAAAAGAGGCGGTCGCCGTGGTAACACGGATGTCGGGGGGTGCCTAACACCTTCCCTCCGCATAATCAAGTCCCCGGACCCTAATAAATCTCTGCCACCAATCAATTCGCTTAGCGATTGTCACATCACTGGGTCAAATGTGCAAACCTTTTCTCGGTTGTGTTGTTACAACCATTTAAAATCTTAACAGTCCATCGTCGACATTATACATATCGGACCTTTTTCACTTGTTTTTTCAAACAAATCTCACCTAAAATGAGAACACCAAAGAACAAGTAACGGAAAGGGACAATTAAAAATCCCGACGTCGACAATAACTGTTGTTGTAGGAAAACTCCAACAATGGTAAGAACTTATCCCAACTTCCCTTGAAGTCAAGGACACAGAGTCTTAATAAATCTTCAAGAGTTTGAATAGTTCTTTCCGACTGCCCGTCCGTTTGAGGATGATACGCTGAGCTAAATCGTAAATCCGTGCCCATAGCTTTTTGCAAACTAACCCAAAATCTTGAAGTGAATCTTGGATCTCGATCAGAAACTATGGATACTGGCATACCATGCAATCTTACAATCTCGTTTGTGTACATACGAGCAAGACGTTCGAGTGTATAAGTTTCTCGTATAGGTAAGAAATGAGCAAACTTGGTCAATTTATCAACAATGACCCAAATCGCATTTATACCTTGAGAAACCTTGGGAAGACCAGTAACGAAATCCATGGTAATGTGCTCCCACTTCCATTCTGTAATTTCAAGTGGTTGCAATGGACCTTTTGGCACTTGATGTTCTACCTTGACTCGTTGACAAGTTAAACACCTTGAGATAAACCCCGCTATCTCTCTCTTCATATTGCTCCACCAAATGTATGTCGAAGATCACGATACATTTTGGTACTCCCGAGATGGATTGCAAATGGTGTGTTATGCGCCTCCATCATGATTTTATACATCAAGTTAGAATCGTTAGGAACACAAAGTCTAGAGTTGACTTGTAGTATTCCTTCTTCATCGATTCTTGCTTCCAGAATAGCACCTTCTTGCACTTTCTTCCTCATACGTGCCAGCTCCAGGTCTATAGCTTGAGCAGCTTTAACTTTATCGATTAAAGTCGGTTTTACTCGTATATTTGCCATCATCACATGGGTCCCTGGAGTCTTTAACTCTATCTCCATCCTTTGTAAGTCATATAAAATAGGCCTTTGCGTTGACAATAATGCACTCGTACCCGCATATAATCTTCTACTCAATGCATCAGCTACTACATTCGGCTTTTCAGGATGGTATTGGATGGTATGATCATAATCTTTCAACAGCTCAAGCCATCGTCGTTGCCACATGTTGAGTTCCTTTTGAGTGAAGAAATATTTAAGGCTTTTATGATCCATATAGATCTCCACCTTCTCTCCATACAGGTAATGCCTACAAATCTTAAGCGCAAAAACAACTGCTGCCAACTCTAGATCATGAGTAGGATAATTCCTCTCATATTCTTTAAGTTGTCGTGAGGCATAGGCTATGACTTTCCCATGTTGCATGAGAACACATCCTAACCCTTTGCCTGAAGCATCACTGTAGATGAAAAATCCCTCCGAGCCAGATGGTATTGTCGTAATGTGCTTTCAAATGAGTCTTCTCTTGAGTTCTTGAAAACTCTTCTCACATTCCTCGCTCAATAGAACTTTGTATCTTTTTTTTTCGAGTCACCGAGTTAATGGAGTAGTGATTCGAGAAAACCTTCTACGAATCTCCGATAATAACCAAATAAGCCGAGAAAGCTACGTGACTTTGGTCATCGACTTAGGTTGCTCCCAACTTTGAATTGCTTCAATCTTTGCCGAGTCAACAGATATTCCATGATTTGATATCACGTGCCCAAGGAATGCTACTTCCTCAAGAAAGAACTCACATTTCTTTAACTTGGCATATAACTTGTTTTCACGAAGCTTTTGGAGTATCAGCCTCAAGTGTTGCTCATGATCTTCACGGCTTTTGGAGTAAATGAGGATGTCATCAATAAAGACGACCACAAAGTGATCCAAATATTCCTTGAATACTCGATTCATCATATCCATGAAGGCAACAGGAGCATTAGTCAATCCAAAAGACATGACTAGGAATTTGTAATGCCCTTACCGAGTTCTAAAAGCAGTCTTTAGAATGTCATTCATTTTAATCTTCAGATGATGATATCTAGAACGAAGATCAATCTTTGAAAAGAATTTGGCACCTTGCAACTAGTCAAATAGGTCAGCAATGCGAGACAACGGGTACCTATTTTTGATGGTGACATGATTCAACTCCCGATAATCAATACAAAGTCGCATACTTCCATCTTTCTTCTTCATGAATAGAATGGAGCACCCCAAGGAGACGTACTAGGATGAATGAAATCGATGTCTAACAATTCCTGCAGTTGGGTTTTTAACTCCTGAAGTTCAATAGGAGCCATTCGATATGGGGCATTGGAAATGGGTTTTGTACTGGGTTCAAGGTCGATACCAAACTCGATTTCACGCTCCGGGGGTAGGCCAGGAAGTTCTTGTTTAAAAATAGAAATATCATTCAAATCTGACGTATTTTTGTTTAAATCTGTGACATGAGCTAAGAAAGCTTGACATCCGTTTTTCAATAAATGAATAGCTTCATGGCTTGAGATGACCATGATTGATTTTAATGGTTTGGTTGCTTGAATTCGCATAATAGGTTGGTTAGGAATATGAAAGCTAACAACCTCACGAAAACAATCGATTTTAACATGATGAGTAGTTAAGCAATCAATCCCTAAAATCACATCAAATGCAAGTATTTTCAAAGAAATAAGATCGACAGGTAACGTGTGGTTACCGAATTGAATCAAACAAGACTTATACAGTGGATGTAATGAAGGTTTCTCCCAACGGAGTTTCAACTGATAAGTCAAAGTCTAATTTCTCTGGAGTCAAATTTAAACGTTGAGCGCAAGTAGGAGAAATAAAAGAATGGGTAGAACCGGTATCAAATAAGGTATAGACTTCGCTAGAGTTTATGATAAGCTTACCCGTGATGACCTCGTTCGGGTTCTTTACTTTTTGGGAGGTCACAACAAACGCTCTCCCTTGAACTTTTCTAAGACGGCCTTTGGTGCCTCCATCCCAGCTGGACTTGTCTTCGGTGCACGACAAAATTGGGCTAGGTGACCTTCTCTTCCACAATTATAACACGCTTTGGACTGCATCGCGTAGTTTGGAATGATGTGTCCCTCCCCTCCGCATTTGAAGCATATGATAGGTGGTCGTTCTCCTTCCTTAACAACGAGTATTGGTACTGACGTCTTTCCATCATTGTTGAATCTCCTCTTCTTGAAATGTCCATTCTTATTGTCTTGGCCATGATTACCACCGAAGTGGTTATCATTTCTGCATGTTGATTCCTCCACGCTTGTTGTCACCGCTTCTACGATCGCCACCACTAGTATTATCATTTTGCTTACCGCTTTCTCTTGGTTGGGTTGACTCGTTATCGCGCTCCAATAACTGAGCCCTATTTACAACATCTGAATACAAACACAGTTTATAAGAAATTAGATATTAACGTATCTCGGGTTTCAAACCTCTTAGAAACATCCGCGTTATTCTCTCCTCATTATTAACCAAGTGTGACGCAAACCTGGACAACTCGGCAAACTTAGCTTCGTACTGTGAGACGGTCATATTATTCTGCTCCAACTTGATGAACTCTACCTCTTTCATGTGACGAATACTTTTAGAAAAGTACTTGTCGTTGAATAGTTCTTGGAACTTCTCCCAAGACATCTTCAAGGCGGCGTCGAGTACGCTTTCACCGATTCCCACCAAGAATCACCTATCCTCGCAACATAAAGGTGGCAAGGAACCTTTTGCTCCTCGAGCATCCCAAGACATCAAATATCTTGGTGATCTGCTTTATCCACGCTCGCCTTAAGTGGTTTTGGCTTCTCAATAAACTCCTATGGTCCCAAATTTCCTTTAACTGCTTAGCGGTGACCGTCCGAGAGTTTCGATGTTTCCACCTACATTTTGGACAGAGCCGCTCTACTCGATGTTGCATGAATTGCATAAAGCCTCTGAACATTCCATCATTCATCATTTGGTCAGTGTTATTGTTTGCATGAGGATTGTCGCCTTCCTGATGCACATTATCCTGATTATTGATCTGTGGAGACTCAACGGTCTCCTGTGCTCCATTGCTATTCTCAACATTCTCGGATGTCATTTTCAAATACTGCCACAAAACAAGGGTTAATTGAAATGCAAAATATTATCCCTTTACTCTGACCGACCAATTAAATACCAAATAAACTTAGGTAGGTCATACTAGCGAAGGAATACCCCGTCTCTCCCCTCCTAGTTCTAGTCTCACATCTTAGCCAGGGATCATATCCCTAAGATTTGATACCAACTGTGACGCCCCCAAAATAGGTATACATCACTCATCTTGAGTCGCCAAATACATGGTATAAAATTCAAATACAACTTAATTATACAACAATCGTGTAGAATACGACAAAACATTATCTAAGAGTTTTAATAAGAATATTGTCATCTAGACAATATCCACACTCAATGGAGTCCTCATTACATTTATTGTCACACTATTTTATAGAATAGTAAGGACTACTAAAACAACCATCTGGACCGTCAATCCGTTCCCCGACTCGTCCCAGCTATATTCTCATTTCCTGAAGAGAACAGTGAAAGAAAGGGTGAGTATGACTAAGATAATGCAGAATAATTTATCGTTAGCCTTCAACAATGTTAAACTGATAAAATATAACAAACATCAAGTTTAATGCAATGAACAAGCAATCCATTAGAAGAGTCAAGTAGAGAATAAAATCTACTATCTTCATGATTTAAAAGGTTTTTCATTACTTTTATCGTTGAGACTCAAATTTAATAAATAAACCACATCATCCCCAGACTACGACCAAGGATATTCATTATTATCAATGCGACCACAAATTATCCATGCACTACGGGCCAAAGATATTCGTATTCATCATCAATGGTCATGATCATGCCAACAATCATCCATCAATGCACTACTACCAATGAGAACTTTTACCACATTATTTGTAACATTACTTGTCATGATTATACCGAATAATCTCTAATCATAATCATACCAAGTCCATCTATGCTCTACATGTGCCACGTATGACTTTCAACATATTATAAACATGAGGATGATGACAATGATATAAGAATTCAATAAAACAAGTTCAAGGATAAATTTTTAAAGATTTATAATTTAATTTATCCGAAATCAATAACGTCCAAATTGTCAACATGATCTTTGTTTTGTGGAGTAAAATTCAAGAATGCTCAGAAGAATATTTCCATGAAAAGATACTGGATGAAACGCAAATATCCAAGATATTCTACTAATTTCATGGAGTATAGAAGCCAAAACTTTAACCAACTGAGTATAATAGAATATATGAAACTACAAATGGATTTTTGTCCGCCATGCAGAATCCACGTGCATGCATCATTTCCACAATTTAATAAGGAATGAATACGAAGGATCATTCACCACGTCGCGATAGATCGCATATCAAAGTTATTCCAATGTAATAATAAAGAATAAAACCAATTCATATGTAATCCGCACAAATGTGATATTCCAATGTAATAATAAAGAATCGGAACTGTGTCATGCGTAATCCGCATGCATGTGATATTCCAAATGTAATAATAAAGAATGGAATAACAACAGATTCACCGTGCATGCGATAGATCACATGCATGTGTTATTCCAATGTAATAATAAACAATGGAATAATGTAAGAGTTTCACCATGTATGCGGTAATTCAGATGTATAAAAGTTATTCCAACATAATAATAAAGAATGGAATAACAACCCTTACGAGTATTGAAAGAAAATAACTCTCTTCATGAATACGAAAAGAAATAATACCCTTACCTTAGAAGAAACCTGATACTCGAATAAGGAGGTGAAGACTTTCTTCTTCTTTCTCTCTATAATTTCTCTCTATAATAAATGCTTTCTTGTGAGACTTAGTGAATTGGTGAGAATGAAAGAAGAATGAACTTCTATTTATAGGAAAATATATTTTTAATAATTGCACGTTTTGGGGCTCGAAATATTACAGTATAATACCTTCCTCTTTTTCTTCATTTTTAATTTAGTCCTGCAAGTATTATTAAACTTGCACCACCTCCCCTAATAGTAAATAATGTGAATTAATAGTTTATTCATGTGACTTAATAGTATAATCATGTGAAAAAACTAATTACAAAGATATAGATACCTTCATCTATACCTCTATTTTTAATTTAGTCATGTAAGTATTATCAATCTTGCACCACCTCCCCTAATAGTACATGAATGTGAATTAATAGTACACACATGTGAATAAATAGTTATAAGCATGTGAAATAATAGCAATTAATTGCTAATTTATCCGGTGAATTACCCGATTGGTCCATATAACCTCCAGACATTAATTATTATCGAAATAAATGTCGATTTCCACTAACACTAATAATTCCCACACAATGGAACGATCAATTTCATCTTTAATCAACACGAACTTATTCATCATTAATATTATAACTCACAATATTTAACAACCAGGTCGTTCCTAGGAAAGAGGGGCTTTCCGATAAGGATTTCTCCTTATCATGCCGCAATTAGGTGACCAAACCTCTCCTCGATGTAACTTCTAGACATCATCAATATTGCAAATAATAATATGAATAACTTTGTCATCTCAATTATTGATTTAATAATAATAAATATTATGCGAGATGATCATCGTGACAATAATTGAATCAATAATATGAGAGATATGATGAAGCAATTATTGTAGCAATAATTGATTATAACCGAGTGACTTCTCACGTAAGCATCATTAATCAATACCGTGTATACTACGCAACCACACGACATCGTATTTTTTACTACCGGGTAGTTCAACAGCTTTTAACGATAACACTTTCGCCATTATTTTTATAAAAGATAATTACGTCGTTTTCTAACTACGACAATACTTCGCATGGGTCCACCAATGATTGTCTTGCCGCATTTAATATTCCCTATTAAAACGAATATTCTCCAAATTAATCGAATATTATATAACCACTTGCTTACTTTGCAAAATTTATAAATAATACCCACAACTATAACATTATATCAAATCCACACCATAATATTCAAAAATATATTTCGAGAAAAATTTAATCTTTATTCATAAAAGTTGGGGTCTTACAAATCGAATATTATATAACCACTTGCTTACTTTGAAAAATTTATAAATATTACCCACAACTATAACATTATATCAAATCCACACCATAATATTAAAAAAATATTTTGAAAAATTTAAATCTTTATTAATAAAATTTGGGCTCTCACAGATATAATTGATAAACAACTTATACTGATGTATGTAATTGATTGTTATTTCCAAATCCTATATTTGTTGCATGCATACATATACCTCTCTCCCTCAGTAATTAAAACATATGTATCTATGTATGTCTCTTTATCTGATTGAACCTTACTACAGAACTGAGTCTTTGAGGATCCCGATTCTCAAAGCATGCCAGTATAAAAACTCCATGCTACTCCTGGGAGGATTAAGGCTATTATTGATGGGAATCCTGATATTGCTTCTGTTTTTCTCATATACTAAGGTAAAAATATTCGTTAAATTTGACTTTGGGAAATATATTTGACAAATGTTTTATTATTTGGTTGTTAGTAAATTTAGAAAGTTTTATAACATCTTTTACTGTATATTGTTTTTATTACATTAGTGTCATATATATTGTTATTTCAATAGAATTCTATATGCCTTTCTTTGGATGAATTTGAAATTATTTTATTGAGTTTACTGAATTTAACCATTTTGTGAAACTCCATTCTGACAAAATATAAGATCATGATTGAATATTTGAAGTTGAGATATTTTCAAACTCAAAATTGACATAAACTCAATGAATACTGTAGTGTGAGCTTTCAAACCAGCGAGTACTACACTACTACTATTTCAAATATTTATTGTTTCATAATCTTTGATGAATCTTATCAATTTTGAGTTTGAAAATATTTGAAATTGACTTTCTAAAGTTAGTAATGATCTTATAATTTACATTTTTTTTTTAAATTTCTATATCAAATTATCATAAATTGTGATCATCTAATTTTCATCTTAATTTTCCCTGTTTGTAATCTTCAGGGAGTGGTCAATCTGTTCTCTGCCAATCAAATTTTTTCTCATGATCGACGAGGTAGGTTTCATTCTTAATTCTGGAGGGGTTTATATGTATGTATATATTTTAATGAAATTTTTAAGTACTAATTTAATTTTAAATTTCAGGTTTACAAAGCATTATTGGACAAAACTAAATCTACTCCAGGTGCTAAGGTGGAGAATAACAAGTTTTGTCTTTCAGTGCATTTTCGTTGTGTGGAGGAGAAGGTACACCTCAATCTCATTATTTAAATTCTTTTTTGTTTAGTTTAATGTTTTCAACTAATTATAACTACTAATACACACTCGATGATAACTAATTTATTACAAGTACTTCTATTATTTATACCATGCATTTATGGTACATGACTTTTTCTTTATTTTATCTAATGGGACCAAACATGTTTCTAAATAGTGGTTTGATGTTACTTGATTAAACAAATTTAATAATAACTTGACTAATTAATTATTATTCATGAAAATAGGGTTGAAGCCAAGTTATGACAGGTAAAAGCTAATTTTAGTTTCCTCCAAATAAAAAAAATAAAGAAAAGTCTTCATTCGTTTGTGTTCATATATAATGGTTAAAAATTGGTTGATTTTTTCCACCACTTTATGCTGCTTTTGTTTAGATGTATATATTTGCTCCAATTTATAAAGCTCTAATGAAGTTCTTTTCAGAATGAATCATTACACCTATAGATTTGAGTAACTGATGACAACTATATATTATAGATATTAGCTATCATACCCTTTGATGAGGTTTAAATAGAGATTTTCCTTTTGATAAGGTGTCAATTCATAAAATATACTAGGTTATGTATAATAAATCTATGAGGAATTTCTAGAATCTGGGCTTTATCAACTACAAGTTCTGACCCTGTAAATGACCACAAATTGTGAACCCCTGTTTCAGTTATTGTGAAGTCAGTAGAACTTCTTTATGCTTAGGCATGGAGGCTACTAATTTCTAATCATTTAAGTCTTTGGTTCATTCTTCTTCAATCATTTAAGCAATTGTGTATTAAATCTGTTATTATGATGAATACAGCGTTAATTAATCACACGTTATTAGATATTAGTATTGATTTCTTAATTTACTAGTATTGATTTATTTTTGAAGGGGAATCAATGTGAAGATGCAAAGATACTTCTTAAGGAAATGGAAAGGAGGGGTTTCTTAACTGATTCATAGATTTTTTTTCTCTGTTATAAGATCTCTATTTCTGTTCAAGGGACAACTTTGATTAAAATGATTCAAAAGTTTATTCCATTGGAAGTTCCAAGTTCGAGATGGCCTCAAAAGTTTATTCCATTGTAAGATTCTACAATCATTGCGGCTTACCTACTTTCTTCTTCCAAAATTTCTAGGTGATGATTCTGCTGCAAATTATTATTGGGAAGTCAAGTTGCCTTGTTGTTTTGAAGTGCAGAATTTGATGCGAGTTTAAGTTTGGAATAAATTAATTTCCTTTATTTTTTGTAGCTCACGCACGTGTAGGGTTGAGATTTGCATCCCAATGTTGAAAACATATTTAATTGCACTCCAAGTTTATTTTCTGCTAAATAAAATGCACCCTCCTTAGTTTTAACCAATCAAAATGCACCCCCAAGGTTCTCTTTCGCTAAACAAAATCATCCTTACTTTTGAGAAAAGAACCTTGGGATGCGCTATTAATTGAAACAACCCTGCAAACTTTGGGTTGCAAATTGTATTTTAGTCTCATTTATATTTAGTAATGCGATTTGGCCGACTCAAGTGCCCAAAAGGTTGTATGTTGGAGAGCTTTTTTTTGTGTTTGAATTTTATATATAGCGGTGAATGTGAACAGTAACGGTAGAATGTGGAATACACAAAAACGAGATTTGTCATTTTTGGGATATAGTGTTCTTGTTTCTTCTTCTAGGTACATAGATAATCTATTTATGATTCTGCTGTGTTGATTGAGATTTGAGAATGTCTTGTTGTTTCACTGAAGAATTTGATGCCTTGTGTATAACTTTGTGATAAGCAGTTATCTTTCCTTTTTCAAGTGAATGTTTATGTTCTTTCATATATATAACTGTACATTCTATAATAACTAGGACGAATGCAGCTGTCTACTTTTCATGTTCAAGAAAAGATTAGCCGTCTGATGTAACACAAAAGGTTGTATGTTGGAGAGCTGTTTTTTGTGTTTGAATTTTAAATATAGTGGTGATTGCTGCTGGTGCAATGTAAACAGTAACGGTAGAATGTGGAATACACAAAAACGAGATTTGTCATTTTTGGGATATAGTGTTCTTGTTTCTTCTTCTAGGTACATAGATAATCTATTTATGATTCTGCTGTGCATACTCCTGTTGATTGAGAATGTCTTGTTGTTTCACTGAAGACATTCTCTATATGTTTTAATATTATACTATTATGAATAATAGTATAATACTCTATATGTTTTAATATTAGGAAAAATTTGACTTTTCAAAGTTAATTTGAGATATTTTAAATTTAGAATAAGACTTATTCGGTTAACTTTTAAAAGTAATAAATTTAAGAATTTTTAGTATCTTTGCAGGTTTATTTAGTTGCTGGTATTTGCGATATTTTTAAATGTAGTGTTTGACGCGCTTTAACCATTTAATCTATTCACATGATATGAATCAAATTAATATATGATCGTTTTATTTTGCACATTTAGCAACGAACATTGTTACCGAAAAGTATACAATCAGCAACAAAAACCAATTAAGGCAACAATTTCATATGTTCAGCAACGACAAATGTTGTTGGCAAATGTTTATTAAACGCAATGAAAATTTCATCATGGTACAAAAAAGGTTATTTTATTGCCAATTTGTCGGGTTTTTACAACGAAAGTTGCTTTTTAGTAATAATTTCTTAATAAATTTGCAACAATACATTTCATTGCTAAATGATTTAGCTTTTACACGAAAATCACTTTTCCTTTCTAAATATTTCACTTTCTGCAATGGTCAAAATAATTTTAAGCTATATTGTATGACTTATATTTCTGCAATAATGTACCTGACAAATCTTTCCCAGATCTCAATGTGATCGCTTGACACTGTTCCTTCCCTTCTCTTCTTGGATTTGTCTCCATATTACTTGGCAATGAACCCTGGGGCCTGTTAGTAAGCCTATTCGCCATCTGCCCCATTTGAGTTTCCAGATTCTTTATAGCCACTACTTGGCTCTTGATCATAACTTCTGTGTTTGCCATGTATTTCATCATCATCTCCTCCACTTCTGATTTCTTTTCTTGCTGAGGTGCAGCTGGAGTGTGATGTTGTTGTTGTTATTGAGAAAATCCCGACGGAAAAGGGGGTCTAGGATTAAACTACGGCTGCGCTGGTTGTGACTGAAATTGATTTTTTGATTGAAACTGATTCTGCTGATTCCCTTGGTTATTCGACCAACTAAAATTTGGATGATTTCGGTTGTTGGGGTGGTATGTGTTCTGAAATTGACCTTGGTCTTTTCTATAGTTGTTCACATATTGCACTGATTCGGAGCTGATAGCACATTGATTCGTCGAGTGTGACCCCGCACAAATCTCACATACGAAGGCAACCATCTTTACTTTTCCTTCTGCCAAAGTATCTATCTTCTTTGCCATGGCTGCCATCTGTGCTGACAACTGAGTAATAGCATCAACCTCCAACACACCTGCAACTTTGGTCTATGGCATTCGAGATGTAGGATTCTGAAAATCATTTGATGTCATTGTCTCGATAAGGTCATAGGCTTCCTCATAGTTCTTTGCCCATAATGCCCCTCCTGCAGCTACATCTACAAACAGTCTCGACTGACATCCCAATCCATTATAAAACGTGTTGATCACCATCCAATCTGGCATACTGTGATGTGGACACTTCCTCAGCATTTCTTTGTATCTCTCCAATGCTTCATATAAAGACTCGCTCTGTTGTTGCTCAAACTGAGAGATAGATGTCCTCATCTTTGCAGTCTTAGCCATTGGGAAGAACTTAGCTAAGAATTTATGTGCTAAGTCCTCCCATGTAGTTATAGATCCTGCTGGCAAAGAATGAAGCCAACTTTTCGCTTTATCCCTCAATGAGAATGGAAACTACCTTAGTCTAATAGCATCTTCCGTCACACCATTGTATCTGAATGTATCACAAATTTTGATGAAACTTAACAGGTCTTCATTCGGATCATCTGTGGCAGCACCCCCAAACTGAACTGTATTCTGCACCATTTGAATAGTGCCAATTTTTATCTCAAATGTATTGACTGCTATCGCTGGTCTGACCATGCTAGACTGTAGTCCTTTTATATTAGGCATGGAATATTCCTTCAGAGCCCTATGCTCCTCTCGTTGCTCTTCTCCTTGTGCCTCGGCTGCCATGTTAGCTGTCGTTTTTTCTAACTGTGCTTGTAAATTTCTACGAACACCCGCTTTCCAACCTCTCCTGTTTATGTTATCCTGAACAGTTGTTAAATCGGGGTTGGATGACCGCGTGCGCATAAAAATTTATCCAGAAACCTGAAACAAAAACAAAAACTGAAATGAGATAAGACTAGAATTGTCTAAGTCATACAATATAGCTTAAACTAATGATAATAATACTAAATTAAACGCCTTGCAGAAATAATTTTAAAATAATCACTTTGATTAAAATGATTCAAAAGTTTATTCCATTGGATAAGAGTTGCCGAAGTTCCAAGTTCGAGATGGCCTCAAAAAAGCATTATTGTAAACGGAGATTTTTTTGTTTGTAAGATTCTACAATCATTGCGGCTTACCTACTTTCTTCTTCCAAAATTTCTAGGTGATGATTCTGCTGCAAATTATTATTGGCAAGTCAAGTTGCCTTGTTGTTTTGAAGTGTAGAATTTGATGCGAGTTTAAGTTTGGAATAAATTAATTTCCTTTATTTTTTGTAGCTCACGCACACTTGTAGAATTGAGATTTGCACCCCAATGTTGAAAACATCTTTAATTGTACTCCAAGTTTATTTCTGCTAAACAAAATGCACCCTCCTTAGTTTTAACCAGTCAAAATGCACCCCAAGGTTCTTTTTCGCTAAACAAAACCATCCTTACTTTTGAGAAAAGAATCTTGGGATGCGCTCTTAATTGAAACAACCCTACAAACTTTGGGTTGGAAACTGTATTTTAGTCTCATTTATATTCAGCAATGCTCTTTGGCCGATTCATGTGCCCAAAAGGTTGTATGTTGGAGAGCTGTTTTTTGTGTTTGAATTTTAAATATAGTGGTGATTGCTGCTGGTGCAATGTAAACAGTAACGGTAGAATGTGGAATACACAAAAACGAGATTTGTCATTTTTGGGATATAGTGTTCTTGTTTCTTCTTCTAGGTACATAGATAATCTATTTATGATTCTGCTGTGCATACTCCTGTTGATTGAGAATGTCTTGTTGTTTCGCTGAAGAATTTGACGTGTTCTTTCTTCTCTTTAATCACCTTACTAGTTTGGACTAAGTAGTTGGTCAATATTGAAGGACAGTGTTAACTGGATAGAATCTTACCAGCTAGACAAACACCCTTTCACATTGAGTTTAGAGAACTCTGACACACCTGCACACAAATTTATTCAAGCACAACAGTTCCATTTAGAATCCAAGAAAGATAGTAAGAATCATTCCATTCAATTTCAATGTTCAATTCTTTAACTTCATCTTCGTTTTAATTAAACCAAAAAATTCAATCTCCAATCCACGTTCATCTTTTGTTACCTCCCTAGATCTAATGATTATAAGTCAAGTTGCTATGAAAATTCTACTAAAAGTGACTTGGCCTCCATCATCAGACATCAATGATTTATTACAACCAACACACCAAGATCTCAACAAAATAACCCATCATCAACATATAAAAACTTAGATTTTCCAAATAATTATAGTTAATCTTGAGATCTGTCCCAATAAATGATTGATTCCAAATACACACGCACGCTCGAGCACACACATATATATACAAGAAAAATGATTTTTTGTGATGGTCCGAATCCATCACATAAACTCAAAAAATCATCTCAAAAGCTTTTTTAGATGACTTTAATCGTCACGGATGTATGGCCCCATCATGAAATCCTTTCGCGATGGTTTTGATAATCACACTTTGTGATAGGTACATTAAGTAATTGATCACATTAATACATAACCCCTTGTGATTGGAATAATCCTTTATAGTTTCAGTCCCAAAAGTCCGGAATTTATTTTATTGTCTAAGTGGACCAAATAGCCCACGGAACAAACTCGACATCAAGCTTTTTCGGTTTTCCAATTTTAGCCTATTTTGGTAAAAAATGTCCATAAGAAAATCTACAAGGAATTTTTCGGACCTTTCGATTAGAGATGTTAGGGGACTCATAGATCTAATTCCAAAACTTGACCACACTCAAAAATTCGAAATAGATTAGGAGTTCTGCTTGTTCAAAATTTAGGTTCCGTTTTCTCGAAAAATAATTTTTCCGTCGATTAAGTTTTCTTAGAAAGCTTTCTTGTTTTCATGGTTTTTCATACATATAACACATAGAAAATAAATATACTCCATCATAACCTCCCTTATAACATAGGATACCATATAAATAATCTCCCACAACCAATCATGCAAGAACATATTTAAGCTAAGAAAATAAAGTTAGGATTTTAGAGAACTTTAAAACCTTTAGTGTTCTTCCTCTTGATAGATGATTATTGATTGGGGTGGACCTTGCTAGCCTTCTTCTTCTTGCCTCTATGTCTGTGGGTCTCCCTCTCTCACTCTCAAGTACTTGCTTTCTTACTCTCTATTTCTAACTTCTTTTCTCTTATTAACTTTCCAAAATGTTGAAAATTTTAACAAAGGCCAAGCCTTTCCTATCCTTCTCCTATTTTATAGGCCATATCCATCCTCACTTAGCATTCCTTAAACATCCAACACAATGCCTAATCACGCTTAGAAGCTTAATCCATGAGTTTACTTGTGCCAAAATTATCAACCAAGAATGATGAGGATTTGGTGGTGGAGTGAAGTAATATATAAAAGACTTGCAAGTAAACTTTTTTTCCATTTTATTTCTTCATGTGGGGCCCACCATTTGACAAACTTACTCCCCATGTGGGACCAACTTTTTGACAAACTTTCTCCTCCATATGGCTTCTCTAAGAACCATATTAGTCCTTCCTTTTTTCCTTTCTTTTTTCCTTTATTTTTTCTTCCTTTATTGCATCATTGTACTATTTAAGCTTATGTCATCATTTCCATTATTTGGGTCACCCATTGGATTTTGACGTGGGCCTCCTATAAGGATTGATAGGGCTTACAATGAGCTCGTGTATGGGCTTTAATAATCCCTCTATTGGGTTTCCCATTTGACCACACACTTGGGCTTGTAAACTATGTTAAATACTAACTCGTTTTGGGCCCAGTTTACTTCAAACATCAACTTTTTCATGTTTATAGTTGATTCCCACTAAAGTCGACTTTCCCAACGTCATGGAGATATCTGTTTCTTCAAATTCATCTCTGAATTTTGAGTTTGATTTTTCTCCATAAAAGTCATTGTTGACTTTAATTGACCAAAAAGTCAACCCCGACACATTTTGTGTTAGTCTATTCTTACTAATTTCGACGTTCCGTGTCTCAAGATTCCACTCCTAACTCTGATTTTGACTTTTCTCTATAAAAGTCAAGTAAGAGTGAGCAAAAAATGGATAAAATCGAATTACCGAACCGAACTGAATTTTTTTAACCAAATTTTTTCGATTATTCAGGTATTTTTTGTAATTCGATTATATCCGATTTTATTTTTGATTTTCGTGTTTGGGTTTGGTTTCCATTTTTGGGTTATTCGGTTAACCGAATACCCAAATTAGAAATAAAGAAATTATGGTTTAAAAATTAAATGTGTAATCGCAAGCCTCATTCAGATCTCACTCTTTCAAGTGGAGACAACTCCCCTCTGCTTCGATCCTTGCGACCTTCTCGTTGTAGAAGAGCTCTTCGACGACCTTATCGCCGCCGTTCATCTTCCTAGTCTCCTCCTCGACAAGTCCAACTCATCTTTCTTGAACGACGGCGACGTATGGTGGAGACCACCAACAACTCTTCATATCTCACTTATCGGCTTATCTCACCAGATTACTCCTCCATAGCACTTCTGATGCCATGGGCCTCTCTGGTCTCCTCGTTCTCCCCCAAATCCCAATCTTTCGGGTCTGGTCTCTTCCGCAGCTGTAATTATATGTATCTATGACGAATTTCATTTGATTTTGTGTGTTTATGTGCACTATGTAAGGCAATATATTTGGGGGAGACGTTTTGCAGTTATATAAGTATAAACAATAGTTCTAATTTTGAAGAGACATCATTAGTAAGGTGATTATACTTTACTCAATTCAGCCCCAAGCACAATATTGTATTTCAGAAAATGTTGAATGGATGAGCACTTTTCCCTTTTTGTTTTCTAATTTTGACAAGTAAATGAATGAACACTTGTAAATATATTTCTTAATTTCAGTTATTACCCGAACAACCGAAATGTAAATTCACTTATTCGGTAATTTGGTAAGTCAGTTAATGGGTAATTTGGTTAGTTGTTCGGATACCAAAATTATAAAAATTTTGATTTCGGTTATAACCGAATAGCCTATTCGGTTCAGTTATAACCGAATGATCAGTTTTAAAGTCTGACGGTTGAATTTGACTAAAAAGTCACCCCCAACACATTTTGTGTTTATAGTCTTTTCTTAATAAACTCGATGTTCCTGACTCAACCAAGCAGTCCATGTTTCAAAATTCAATTTCGAACTCAAATTTGAGTTTTGAATGGCTTCTCTTTATTATTACTCGTACTAGCCAATCAATTTATACTTATTCATCTTTTCATTTATCATTCAAGGCCAACATTCAAACTATGTAAATTCATAACATAGTTTTATCTTGTTTCTAATATACTTAACTTAATTAATTATACGACTTTCCTTTTTTTATTCCTTAGTTATTTCATTCTTCCCCACTTACAAGGATCCTTTAATTCAGTATTACTTCCCACTTTCGCATAATCTTTTCATCGAACACTTAATAGAATTATCTTAACATAGGTGTTATCTTACTACCTCTTTCATTTATCTTTCCCTATCCAATTCATGGACAAAAATATACTTTTAGCCCAAGTCTCATCTGACTTGCTTCGACTCATGACTACTTGCTATTTCCAAGTATTAACATCTTCGTCAGCATATCTCGTATACTCGTATGTAAATTTTATTCTTTAATACTCTTTTATTTCCTTTAGTTTGGCATAATACATTCGTTTAGTTACAAAACTTCATATATCACAATCTTTTCGCTTCTTTCTTCATCTTCTCATTTCTTCCTCTTTAATATTTCTATTTTGTGCGTTTAATTATCTTTATTCTTGTTCAACCTTAGTTACTTATACCTTATAATAAGCTAATCGTCTACCAAGTTACTAAAATACCTTGTTTTAATGACTGATCTTCTATCCTCTCTTCACAGCCTCTTTAGAGCTCTTTGCACCAAAAGTTTCTCAACCATATTTGTCCTTCCTAACACATCTTAATCATTCCTCCACTCCCAAATCTAGGTTTTGAACTTTAACTATTGTTTAGTTATTCAAGATCTTATTTATAAGTTTTATAAATATCCGGGATATTACAGAAAGCTTTCTTTAGAGAATATAGACAAGGAGAGTAAGCTTTTCTTTGATTGTAAATTAGTAAAGAAAAATAAATGAAAAACCTTCCTATTTATAGGATTTTGAAGTTAAGGGCAGAAAGGTAATTTGGTAATTCATTTTTGAAAGTAATGATCCAGATTACATTATGAAAAATTAAAGGGCTCGGATGCATTTGAAACACACGGATTGGGCAAGTCTTTAGCCCAAAAAAAATGTTCACTACATTTAAGTTATTATATGTCAACGGTCAACAGGTGAAGTTTTTAAAATCTTCACATTTCTTTTCCTTTCAATCATATGCCCACATGCATATTTGTCCACTTGCACACAAATACATACACGATATATATATATATATATATATATATATATATATATATATATATATATATATATATATATATTAGTTGGTCCCGTGCCTCCCAAGACTGTATGGACGGTGAGATTTATCTCAAACTTTGAATGGCCCGGATGATTTATTAAGTGAGCAAAAAATTCAAAATCATTTATATTTTATTAGATACTAGCAACAGTCCCGTGCCTCCGGCACTATGGACGGTGGGATTTATCCCAAACTTTTGACTGCTCAGATAATTTATTAGGATGAGCGAAAAATTCAAAATCATTTGTATTTTGTTACATAGATATATATATATATATATACACACACACACAGCGGATCAGGTCCGGACTCTCGGACCTGATCAAAAACGGACCCCAAATTTTTTTTCTTTTGTTTTTTTTTTAAAAATAACTAAAAAAAAAAATTTAATATTTTATGGAACTGAAATTTTTCCATATTACAATATTTTGGAGGTGATTTGAATACCTATACCAAAAAATGGTGGTACAGTCTGCACAGACTGTACATACATATTTTGTTATACGTACCCAAATTACGCCCAAAACACTGTATTATAAAAAAAAATCAATTCCATAAAATATATATATATTTTTTAGTTGTTTTTAAAAAAAAAAGTCTGAACGGGACTAAAATCCGGGCGTCCAGACTGGAACCGGACTCTATATATATATATATATATATACACACACACACAGACGATCTCCAATGGACTGGTCCATTGACGGACCAACTATGGCGACGGTATGAACCATCGTCATAGCTCTAAAAAATCGTCGCCATAGTTGGTCCGTCAACAGACTGGTCCGTTGTATATATATATCAAAATAACTTTAGAGTTTTTCTTTTTGCCCAAAGAATGTTTTTAGAAAAACATTTAAAAAGAAATAAGAATTTCCCCTTAGGAAAATGTTACTATATGAATCAATTTCTTTAACATCTAATATTAGTTTATCAAGGTCAAAAAAATAAATTCAATAAGAGTTTGGAAAAATATTTTGGTCAAGATAAACGAGATAATAAAAATTATTTTAACATTTTAATCTTATAGAGAGGATTCTACCCATTTAACCTATTTACTTAATTTATTATCATCAAAATAAAATTAGAAGATTTGGAGACCTATCAAAAAAATTATCGCCATAGTATTATTATTACTTTTTACTTGTAAAATAACCTTCTCAGTATAATATATGCCTTTTAAGATTATTAATGACATAATTAATGAAAAATATGATAATATTGTAAAAGGTGATGCGTAGTAAAGTTAGTAGTAATTAGTGAGAGTCAATATCAAAATTTAAAATAAAATGGTACTAGTAGTAGTGTAAATGGTAATATCTTGATAATAATTTATAGAGTTAACAATTTTAATACTCTCTTAGTTTTAAAATATTGGATAAGTATTGAATTTTTAAAATTAATTTAAAATATTTATATTCAAAATTAACATAACTTTCTTTAATTGTAGTCACTACAATTGTAACACACCAGTCTCACATCAAAACATATAAGAAAAATTTGTTTGTATATAAGAAATTAAATTACTATAAAAAGTACTTTCAATCATGATCTTTTTGGTGAACTTGTGATGGACTAAGATGACCCGAGAAGATATTATTAAACTAATGGTTTAAGACTTTGTTTGGATGTATTTGATTCGATTCAGACTTGGGATTTGACACAAGATTTATTTCAGACTCGAGATTTGACTCGGGTTGTTACATGTGATGTCAAAGTTGACTCTCAAAAATTTGGGTCGAGTTATCCGACCGGGTTGCCAGAGGTGGGGACACAAAGTGTAAGACCCCAACTTATTATAAATAAAATCAAATTTTCTCTAATTATTATTGTGAATAATAAGATGTTAATTTGATATAATGCTTCGGTTATGGGTGAAATGTGCAATTTTTGCAAAATAAGTAAGTGGTTATAAAATATTCATTTTATCAGGCAATATTCGTGTGGTCGTGGAATATTCTTACGACGGCGCAGCCATTTGTGGGCCCCATAACAGAAAACGGTCGAATGAAGAAAAAAACAAGTAGTTTGAGTTTTTATAAATAACGGCGTAATGGTTACCGTTAACACTGTTGGAATACCCGGTGGTTAAAATACGAATACTGGCGTGGTTGCGCATAAAGAAGACACCTGCTTTTGCACGATGATTTTGAATTATTGATTCTTACGTAAGAAGACACTACTCAATAATTGTTATAGTAATTACTTTATCAATATTTTATTTTATTGATTCAATAATTCTCGTGCGATGATATTTATATTATTGTTGTTTCAATAATTGTCATTGCATAAGATCTCTATTATCGAGATCAATAATTCATATTATTTGAATAATATTGTTAGATAGCATTATTGGCAATGTCTAAGGAAGTTCTGCTCATGCAGGAAAGGGTTTGGTCACCTAATTGCTTTTGATAAGGAGAAATTCTTATCGGAAAGCCCCCTCTTTCTTGGGAACGACATGGTTGTCATAATTGTGATTCTGTAATATTATTTGTGAATAATTAATTATTAATTTATATGATAAGGAAATATTTATTTTATGTGGATATAAATGATGGATATATTTATTGTGGTTATAAATGAAGGAATTATTGATGAGGTGTTTTATCAATAGTTTATCGGAATGGATGTATTAAAAATCGCCCGTATGTGAATTTTGGATATTTTCTGATTTGAATTTGGAAAAACTTTCTTCTACAAAGTTGTAGAGAATTTAATTTCCTATGGAATGGACATAAAATTCATATTTTTCTGATAAAAGAACTATTTATTATGAATTATTGAAGTTTCGGAAATAAATATTTTTATTAAAAATATGGTGGTCCCCACTTTTGGTTGGTGAGAAATGAAATGTGCTGAAATTTATTTTCAAAAGTGGTGGGCTTGAATAGTAGCAGGTAAAGCCATCGTGTAGCAAAAGTTAGTCTGTTATATATGCGTTTCTAAGCATTTTCCTATAAATAGGGCGCTTAGTTAGAATTGAAAATCACACCAGAAACAAGTTTTCTCTTTTCTCTCTCTATATTATCGAGCGTATTTTATGAGTATTTAGATATTTTGTGAGTTGTTATTCATCAGTGCAAGTTTTCTTCAGCCTTATACCTGATATTTCAGCCGAAAGTACTGTTCTTTTGAGGTAAGGGATGTTATTTTTTTCATAATGATGTTATTCTTTCAATATCATTATACCAAAATATTGGTATGAAATTTATTGTAGAATTTCTACCTTTTTGTATCGGGGTTACTATTCACGTATACGACACTATTCACGTATATGACACTATTCACGCATACGGCACTATTCACGAATACGATATTATTCACCGAAAAATGAATTTTTCTCCTTTTTGTCCAAGATGTCTATTATGGTTACTATCTTTGATTGTATCCATGTTTTAATCTTTATTTTTTGAATTCTGATTCACAATTGGTTATTATGGAGTATTATTGAACTTGGATAAACTAAAGTACGAATCCCTAATCTTTGATCTTTTATCTCACTGGATTCGTTTTCATTAAGATATTTTTCATCATCCTCAGTCCTAAATGATGATATTATCAATATCTTTGCCTGTAGTAGTGCAAAGATGAATGATTAATCGATGAATATCTTTAGCTGTAGTGCAAAGATGAACAAGTGTTGAGATGAACATGACCAACCGGTGATACTGAATGAATATCTTTGGCTGTGGTGAAAAGATGAATATTTGATTCAAGATGTATATCGATTGATATTACAGGATAAAATATTGATGATGGACTTTTAAATCTTAGAAGATAGTAGGATTCATTCTCTACTTGACTCTTCTAATGTTATTGTTGTTTCACCGCAGCTTGTTGATCTAAAACTTGTTGTTTATTATATTTTATCGATTTTTCCTCGTTGAAGACTAATGATAAATTATTGTATATTATCTTAGTCATAATATTCTATCTTTGGGCTAGTTGAGCTCACCTTTTCCTTTTTGTTCCATTTTTCTTCTCGTGAGGTGAGAACATAGTAGGAACTAAATGCCAATATGAAGTGATGGTTCGTGATAGTTGTTTTAGTAATCCTCACTATTTTGTAAAATAGTGTATCAATAATTGTAATGAGGACTCCTTTTGAGTTTGTATATTGTCTATTAGACAATATTTGTATTTAAACTCACAATTTATGTGTTGTCGTATTTTGCACGACAATTGTATTACTGAAGTTGTAATTATTTTTGTACCATGTATTTGGTGACTCAGAATGGGTGATGTATACCTATTTTGGGGGCGTCACAGTTGGTATCAGAGCTTAGGGATATGGTCTCTGGCGGAGATCGAGGGATAGAACTAGGAGAGGAGAGACGAGTAATCCTTCGCTAATGTGTCATACCTAAGCTTATTTGGTTGGTCAGTCGGAGTATATGGTTAATATGTTGTATGTTAATTTGTTAATTAACCCTTGTTTTGTGGCAGTATTTAAAAATGGTAGCTGGAAATATTAACAATGAATTGAATGAGACCGTGGAGACACCTTTAATCACCACCCAGGGGAACGTGCAATAGGAAGGCAATATTCCTCCTATAAACAACACTACCGAACAAATGATGAATGATGGGATGTTTAGAAGCTTTTTGCAGTTTATGCAAAATCAGACGAGGGAGACTCGTGTACAAAATACTGGTGGAAATGATAGCAATGCGCGGCTTGTCACAACCAAGCAGTTCAAAGAGTTGGGACCACCAGAATTTGCGGGAAAGCCGGATCCGATCAAGGCGAAAACGTGGGTCAAACAAATTACTAAGATATTCGATGTCTTGGGATGCACGAAGGAACATAAGATTTCATTCGCCACCTTTATGTTCCGCAGTAAGGCAGATTACTGGTGGGAATCTGTGAAGCGTACCCAGCCTGCCGCACTCAACATGTCTTGGGAAACGTTTCAGAAGCTGTTCAATGATAAGTACTTTCCTGAAAGTATTCATCATATGAAGGAGGTAGAGTTTATCAGACTAGAACAAAACAACATGACGGTGTCCCAGTACGAGGCGAAGTTCACAGAGTTATCGAGGTTTGCACCTCATTTGGTAGAGAATGAGGAACGAATGACGTGGATGTTTCTGAGAGGTCTAAAACCCGAGATTCGACAATATCTTATCTCTCATAAATTTTCTTTATATTTAGATGTTGTAAACATGACTCAATTATTAGAGCGAGATAATGGGTATGTTCAACCAAGGGACCACAACCAGGGTCATACCGGTGGCAGCAGTCATCGAAGCAATGACAACCAGCGGGGAGGAAAACATTCGGACAAAAGCGGTAACCACTCTGGTGGTAATCGTGGCCATGAAAATAGAAGAAGCGAGTCGGGAGAAACTTTCATTACATCTACTGTTTATAAATCTTGCTTCATTCAAGTTGGTACCATCACATTACCTGCCGATCTTATTTCATGGAAAATTCTTGCATTTGATGTGATTTTAGGGATTGATTGGTTAACCACGTATCATGCTAAAATTGATTGTTTTCGTATAGTTGTTAGTTTTCATATTCCTAACCAACCTATTATGCGAATTCAAATAACCAAACAACTAAAGTCAATCACTGTCATATCAAGCCATAAAGCTATTCGTTTATTGAAAAACGGATGTCAAGCTTTATTAGCCCATGTCACGGATTTGAACAAAAACACGTCAGATTTTAATAATATTTCTATTGTTAGTGAATTTCCTGACGTATTTCCTGAAGAACTTCCTGGTCTACCCCCAGAACGTGAAGTTGAATTCTTTATTGACCTTGAACCTGGTACAAAGCCCATTTCTAAAACCCCATATTGAATGGCTCCTATTGATCTTCAGGAGTTAAAGGTCTAACTACAGGAGTTGTTGGACATCGGTTTTTTTGTCCTAGTACATCTCATTGGGGTGCTCTTGTGTTATTCATAAAGAAGAAAGACGTGAGTATGCGACTTTGTATTGACTACCGAGAATTAAACCATGTCACCATTAAGAATAGGTATCCTCTACCTCGAATTGATGACTTGTTCGTCCAGTTGCAAGGAGAACAATTCTTTTCAAAGGTAGATCTTGGTTCTGGATATCATCAGCGTAAGATTAAAACTGAGGATATTTCGAAGACTGCCTTCAGAACTCGGTACGGGCATTATGAATTCTTAGTCATGTCTTTTGGATTGACTAATGCTCCTGCTGCTTTTATGGATATGATTAACCGTGTGTTCAAAGAATATTTGGATCAGTTCGTTGTTGTCTTTATTGATGACATCCTCATCTATTCCAAAAGCCGTGAAGATCATGAACACCATTTGAAGCTGGTACTTCAAAGGCTTCGTGATAACAAGCTATATGCCAAGGTGAAGAAATGCGAGTTCTGGCTTGAGGAAGTAGCATTCCTTGGGCACGTGGTGTCAAAACAAGGAGTATCTGTCGACCCGACGAAAATTGAAGCAATACAAAGTTGGGAGCAACCGAAGTCGGTGACCGAAGTACGTTACTTTCTGGGCTTAGCTGGTTATTATTGGAGATTTATGGAAAGATTTTCTCGAATCGCTACTCCGTTAACTCAGCTGACTCGTAAAGATACAAAATTTGGTTGGAGCGAGGATTGTGAGAAAAATTTTCAAGAACTCAAGAGGAAACTCATTTCGACAGCTGTTCTGACAATACCATCTGGTTCGGATGGATTTGTTATCTACAGCGATGCTTCAGGCAAAGGGTTAAGATGTGTTCTCATGCAACATGGGAAAGTTATAGCCTATGCCTCACGACAACTCAAAGAATATGAAAGGAATTATCCTACTCATGATCCGGAGTCAGCGTGATCGTTGCATTGAAGATCTGGAGACACTACCTGTATGGAGAGAAAGTGGAGATCTATACAGATCATAAAAGCCTCAAATATTTCTTCACCCAAAAGGAACTCAATATGCGGCAACGACGATGGCTTGAGCTGTTAAAAGATTACGACCATACTATTCAATACCATCCTGGAAAAGCGAACATAGTAGATGACGCATTGAGTAGAAGATCATATGTGGGTACGAGTGCAATGTTGTTAACACAAATGTCTATTTTGTATGACTTACAAAGGATGGAGATAGAGGTAAAGTGTAAGACCCCAAATTTTACGAATAAAGATTTAATTTTCTCGAAATATTTTTTTGAATATTATGGTGTGGATTTGAGATAGTGTTATAGTTGTGGGTAGTATTTATAAATTTTACAAAGTATGCAAGTTATTATGTAATATTCAATTGGTCGAGGAATATTCGTACGACGGCACAATTATTGGTGGACCCCACAACGGAAGTATTGTCGTAGTAAGAAAACGACAGAATTATCTTTTATTAAAAATAATGGCGAAAGTGTTACCGTTAAAACTGTTGAACTACCCGGTAGTAAAAGTACAGTAATACGCGTGGTTGCATAGTAGCACACGGTATCGATTATTGATGCTTACGTGAGAAGTCACTCAGTTATACTCAATTATTGCTACAGTAATTGTTGCATCATATCTCTCATATTATTGATTCAATTATTGTCACAGTATCATCTGCATAATATTTATTATTATTAAATCAATAATTGAGACGACAAATATATTCATATTATTATTTACAATATTGACAATGTCTAGAAGTTCTGTCAAGGAGAGGTTTGGTCACCTAATTGCGCGCCAATAAGGAGAAATCCTTATCGGAAAGCCCCCTCTTTCCTGGGAACGACCTGGTTGTTAAATATTGTGAGTTATAATATTAATGATGAATAAGTTCGTGTTGATTAAAGATGAATTTGATAGTTGCATTGTGTTGGGATTATTAGTGTTAGTGGAAATCGACATATATTTCGATGATAATTGATGTGTGGGGGTTATATTGATAAATTGGGTAATTTATCGGATAAATGAGCAATTAATTGCTACTATTTCACATGCTTATATAACTATTTGTTCACATGTGTGTACTATTGAATCACATTATTTACTATTAGAGGAGTTGGTGCAAGATTGATAATACTTGCATGACTAAGTTAAAAATGGAGGTATAGATGGAGGTACTATAATGTAATTCGTATTTTCACATGATTATAACTATTGGTTCACATGATTGAACTATTGATTCACATTATTTACTATTAGGGGAGGTGGTGCAAGTTTGATAATACTTGCAGGACTAAATTAAAAAGGAAAGAAAAGTTGGAGGTATTGTACTATAATATTTCGAGCCCCAAAACATGCAATTATCGAAACTATATTTTCCTATAAATAAAAACTCATTCTTCCTTCATTTCTCACCAATTCACTAAAGCTATAGAGCATTTATTATAGAGGGAAATTATAGAGAGAAAGAAGAAGAGAAGTCTGATACCTCTCTATTCCAAAGATCCAAATTTTTATTCTAAGTTAAGGGGTATTATTTCTTTCGTATTCATGAAGAGAGCTATTGTTATTCCATTCCTTATTAATCTGTTAGAATAACCTGTATATGCGAAGTACCGCATACATGGTGAATTCTTCTTTATTCCATTCTTATTATTACATTGGAATAACTTTTTATCGCAAAGTCAATGCATACACGGTGAAATTCTTCTAATATTCCGTTCTTTATTATTCGTCGGAATATCCTATCTGTGCTTTTACACCGGACCTGGTTCCATTATTTATTATCCTGTCAGAATATCTTGTCTGTGCGTTTACGCATGACCTGGTTCCATTATTTATTATTCTGTTGGAATATCCATCGCTTGCAAGTGATTACGCATTTAACTGGTTCCATTCTTTATTATTCTGCTTGGGATAACTCATGCATGCGATCTATCGCATGCATGGTGAATTCTTCTGTTATTTCATTCTTTATTATTATGTTGGAATAACCTGTCTATGTGGATTACCACATGCATGGTGAATGATCCTTTGTATTCATTCCTTATTAAATTGTGGAAATGATCCATTTACGTGGATTATTATGAAAGTCATAATAAAAGCATTGGACTGATGAAATCATGGGTATATGTAGTATTAGTAAGTGTTATGATGTGTTATGTTGGTTATTTTGTGAAAACATGCAAGTTTCTTAGAAATCACAAAGGGTTGAAAATCAAATTTTTGGGAAAATGGAACATGAAATTCAATTGACCATATCTCCTGTTATATTTCAAATTTTTGAGTGTGGTCAAGTTCTAGAGTTAGATATATGCGTTTTCTAACTTATCCAAGTGGAATCACTGGAAAAGGTGCTGTAGATTTTCGTGTGGACTGATTTTAGCAAAGGAGTCAAAAACTGTAAAGTACTAAATAGCTACTGCCCAGAAATTTAAAAGGGAATTTTCGGCCACTTACTTTGTGAGAAAAATTCTGGCCTTTTGGGACATGAAAATATTTGGTATAAAGTACATCATGTCAAAAAATGAGCTCATTCCGACTTAAAATGAGCAAGTTATGACTATTTCAATATTTAGATTTTTCCGACGAAAAATGCTATAACTGGAGTTCTATAACTCCGATGACCATGAATTTTAAACTGGAAGCTCACATTAACATGTGTAAGATCCTGCCAAGATTTAGGAATTTCTGGAGTTAAACTTGAGGTAGCTAATTTCTTAAGGACTTAATTAGAAATTGATTTTTGAAAAATAGTAAATGAATTTTAAAAATTCCGAGAAAAATATATATATGTTCAATATGGGACTATATTCTGCTAAATCCCAGAAAAGAAATATTTTTGGGATTAATTTGGTATTTTTCATGAAAATGAACTAGTTATGAGTAAATGAATTAAATATGTTATGTGAAGTAACAAAATTGGAAAATAGGATTTTATGGCTTGGGAAACTTATATAGGGTATATGCAGATTTTTGATAAAGGATTTGATCATTGGTGATGAAATCTTATGAGTATAGCAGTTTGAATGATTAAATGCATTATGTGGTAAAGTGTAAACAATTGAAATAAATTATTTATATGTTTAAGAAGTGATTAAAATATTGTTATAATATTAATAATATTAGATTATGAGTTTATTAAGTGGTTGTTAATATTTGGATAAATGTAAAGTCTTTAATATTTATCCTTGTTTTTGTTTGATTAATGCTTATATCATTGTCATCATCCTCATGCTTATATGGTGATGAAAGTTATCTTTGGCTTACGTGTAAAGATGGACTGTTGATTATTGAATTGTATATCTTTGGCTTACGTGCAAAGAAGGACTGTTGATTATTGGTTTTATAGTTGTATATCTTTGGCTTACGTGCAGAGATGGACTTGGTATGATTATGACCAAGGATCATTCGGTATAATTATGACCTATAATGTTATAAACGATGTGGTAAAAGTCCTCAGTGGCCTGTAGTACATTGATGCACAGTTTTTGGTATGATTATGACCAGGGATTATTCGGTATAGTCATGACCATTGATGAATACACGAATATCCTTAGCCCGTAGTGCATGAATAATTTGTTGTCGTGATACTAATGAATATCCTTGGCCGTAGTGCAGGGATGATGTGGTTTATTTATTAAGCTGAGTCTCTGCGATAAAAGTGGTGAAAAACCTTTTAAATCATAGAAGATAGTAGATTTTATTCTCTACTTGACTCTTATAATGGATTACTTGTTCCGCTGCAGTTAAACTTGATGTTTATTATATTTTATCAGTTTAAGACTGTTGAAGGCTAATGATAATTTATTCTGCATTATCTTAGTCATAATATTTCTTACTGGGTTAGTTGAGCTCACCATTTCTTTCACTGTTCTCTTCAGAAAATAAAAACGTAGCCGGGACTAGTCGGGGAACGGAGTGACGGTCCAGGATAATGGCTTTAGTAGTCCTCACTATTCTGTTAAATAGTGTGACAATAAATATAATGAGGACTCCATTGAGTTTGTATACTGTCTAGATGACAATATTCTTATTAAAAACTTTCAGCTATGTTTTGTTGTATTTTACACGACTGTTGTATAATTAAGTTGTATTTGAATTTTGTACCATATATCTGGCAACTCAAGATGGGTGATGTATACCTGTTTTGGGGACGTCACAGTTGGTATCAAAGCTTAGGGATATGATCCCTGGCTGAGATGTGAGACAAGAACTAGGAGTGGAGAGACGGGGAATTCCTTCGCTAGTATGACCTACCAAAGTTTATTTGGTATTTAATTGGCCGGTCAAAGTATAGGGATAATATGTGATATATCAATTAACCCTTATCTTGAAACTATATTCTAGAATGATATCTGAAATACTGGAGATGAGAAATGGGAAAATCATGATAGAGAGGAAATAACCGGGAAGGTACAATCCGAAAAGAAAGCAAGGTATATTTTAGTTATGGAAAAGAAGGTCACCTAGCTCGATTTTGTCGTGTAGTGAAGTCAAGTCCAGTTGGGACGGTGGCACCAAAGGCGGATACGGACAAAACAAAGTCGGTGGTTTCAGGAAGAGCATTTTTCGTGACTTCTCAAAAAACAAGTAACCCGAACGAAGTTAGCACGGGTTAGTTAATTATAAATTCTTACGAAGTCTATACCTTATTAGATACCGGTTCTACCCATTCTTTTATCTCTCTTGCTTGCGCTCAACGTTTAAATTTGAGTCTGAAGAAATTAGACTTTGACTTATCGATTGAAACTCTGTTAGGAGAAACGTTCATTACATGTGCTATCCAAGTCTTGGATGACAGTCATAGTTTTGAATGATATTTCTATTGTTAATAAATTTCCTAACGTATTCTTGAAGACTTCTTAGCCTACCCCTAGAGCGTGAAATCGAATTTTGTATTGACCCCAGTACAAAACCCATTTCTAAAACCCTTAAATATTTCTTCAACCAAAACGAACGTATAATGCGCCAAAGACGTTGGCTCGAGCTGTTGAAGATTACGATTGTACCATTCAATACCATCGTGGGAAAGCGAACGTGGTAGCTGACGCGTTGAGTAGAAGATCGTATGCGTTTACGAGTGCGATGTTGTTAACACAAAAACCCATTTCGTATAACTTACAAATGATGAAGATAGAGTTAAAGACTCTAGGGACCCACGTGAAGATAATGAATATATGAGTAGAATCGACTTTAATCGATAAAGTTAAAGTTGTTCAAGCTACACACCCGAATCTGATGAATGTGAAGAAGAAGGTTCAAGAGGGCATTATTCTAGAAGCAAGAATTGATGAAGAGAGAAAATCTCAACCCTCAATTTAATTGGCCCGTTTGAAATACTCGATCGAGTAGGAACTGTGGCCTATAGACTCGTTTTACCGCCAAGTATGTCGCGTGTTCATATTTTTTTTTCTCATGTATCGATGTTACGTAAATATGTGGACGACCCGAACTACATTATTGAATTGGAATTAGACGAGACAGTAGAAGATTTAACGTATGAGGAGATACGTGTTAAAATCTTGGATAAAAAGGATTATATTCGACACTCAAAGGTTATACCTCAAGAGTTAGAATTTGAAGTGAAGTCAAGGTATCCTCACATATTCGGCATACCAGGTACGTAAGTAAATTTCGAGGGTGAAATTTTATAAGGAGGGGAGATTGTAAGACCCCAAATTTTAAGAATAAAGATTTAATTTTCCCGAAATATTTTTTTTGAATATTATGGTGTGGATTTGAGATAGTGTTATAGTTGTGGGTAGTATTTATAAATTTTGCAAAGTATGCAAGTTGTTATATAATATTTGATTGGTCGGGAAATATTCGTTTTCACAGGGAATATTCGTACGACGGCACAATCATTGATGGACCCCACAACAGAAGTATTGTCATAGTAAGAAAATGACAGAATTATCTTTTATTAAAAATAATGGCGAAAGTGTTACCGTTAAAACTGTTAAACTACCCTTAGTAAAAAAAGTACGATGTCTGGCGTGGTTACATAGTAGCACACTGTATTCGATTATTGATGCTTACGTGAGAAGTCACTCAGTTATACTCAATTATTGCTATAGCAATTGTTGCATCATATCTCTCATATTATTGATTCAATTATTGTCATAGTATCATCTGCATAATATTTATTATTATTAAATCAATAATTGAGACGACAAATTTATTCATATTATTATTTACAATATTGACAATGTCTAGAAGTTCTGTCAAGGAGAGGTTTGGTCACCTAATTGCGCGCCAACGCTCTTTCTTGGGAACGACCTGATTGTTAAATATTGTGAGTTATAATATTAATGATGAATAAGTTCGTGTTGATTAAAAATGAATTTGATACTTCCATTGTGTTGGGATTATTAGTGTTAGTGGAAATCGACATATATTCCGATGATAATTGATGTCTAGGGGTTATATTGATAAATCGGATAATTATCGGATAAATGAGCAATTAATTGCTACTAATTCACATGCTTATATAACTATTTATTCAAATGTGTGTACTATTGAATCACATTATTTACTATTAGGGGAGTTGGTGCAAGATTGATAATACTTGCATGACTAAGTTAAAAATGGAGGTATAGATGGAGGTACTATATATACTATAATTCATATTTTCACATGATTATAACTATTGGTTTACATGATTGAACTATTGATTCACATTATTTACTATTAGGGGAGGTGGTGCAAGTTTGATAATACTTGCAGGACTAAATTAAAAAGGAAAGAAAAGTTGGAGGTATTGTACTGTAATATTTCGAGCCCCAAAACGTGCAATTATCGAAACTATATTTTCCTATAAATAGAAGCTCATTTTTCCTTCATTTCTCACCAATTCACTAAAGCTATAAAGTATTTATTATAGAGGGAAATTATAGAGAGAAAGAAGAAGAGAAGTTTGCTACATCTCTAATCCAATATCCAGCTTTATTCTAAGGTAAGTGGTATTATTTCTTTCGTATTCATGAAGAGAGCTATTGTTACTCCATTCTTTATTATTCTATTATAATAACATGTATATGCGAAGTACTGCATACATGGTGAAATTCTTCTGTTATTCCATTCTTATTATTTTGTTGGAATAACTTTGTTTATGCTTAATACCGCATACATGGTGAAATTCTTCTAATATTTCGTTCTTTATTATTACGTTCGAATATCATATCCTATCCATATGCGCTTCTGCAGGAATTGGTTCCATTATTTATTATCCCGCCGAATAATATCCTTTCGTGCGTTTCACGTATGACTGGTTCGATTATTTACTATTCTCATGTTGGAATATCCATCGGTTCATTATTTATTATGTATGACCTCGGTTCCATTCTTTATTATTACATTGGGAATAACTCATCTCATGCGATCTATCGCATGCATGGTGAATTCTTCTGTTATTCCATTCTTTATTATTATGTTGGAATAACCTGTCTATGTGGATTACCACATGCATGGTGAATGATCCTTTGTATTCATTCCTTATTAAATTGTGGAAATGATCTATTTACGTGGATTATTATGAAAGTCATAATAAAAGCATTGGACTGATGAAAATCATAGGTATATGTAGTATTAGTAAGTGTTATGATGAGTTATGTTGGTTATTATGTTAAAACATAAAAATTTCTTAGAAATCACAAAGGGTTGAAAATCAGATTTTGGTGAAAATGGAACATGAAATTCAATTGACCATATCTCCTATTATATTTCGAATTTTTGAATGTGGTCAAGTTCTAGAGTTAGATCTATGAGTTTTCTAACTTATGCAAGTGGAATAACTGGAAAAGATGTTGTAGATATTCGAGTGGACTGATTTTAGCAAAGGAGTCAAAAACTGCAAAGTACTAAATAGCTACTGCTCAGAAATTTAAAAGGGCATTTTTGGCCACTTTATTTGTAAGAAAACTTTTGGCCTTTTGGGACATGAAAATATATGGTATAAAGTACCTCCTGTCCAAAAATGAGCTCATTCCGACTTAAAATGTGCAAGTTATGACTATTTCAATATTTAGATTTTTCCGACGAAAAATGCTATAACCGGAGTTCTATAACTCCGATGACCATGAAATTTAAACTGGAAGCTCACGTTAACATGTGTAAGATCCTGCCAAGATTTGGGAATTTTTGGAGTTAAACTTGAGGTAGCTAATTTCTTAAGGACTTAATTAGAAATTGATTTTTGAAAAATAGTAAATGAATTTTAAAAATTCCGAGAAAAATATATATATGTTCAATATGGGACTATATTCTGCTAAATCCCAGAAAAGAAATATTTTTGGGACTGATTTGGTATTTTTCATGAAAATGAACTAGTTATGAGTAAATGAATTAAATATGTTATGTGAAGTAACAAAATTGGAAAATAGGATTTTATGGCTTGGGAAACTTATATAGGGTATATGCAGATTTTTTTTATGAGGGATTTGATCATTGGTGATGAAATCTTATGAGTATGGCATTTTGAATGATTAAATGCATTATGTGGTAATGTGTAAACAATTGAAATAAATTGTTTATAAGTTTAAGAAGTGATTAAAATATTGTTATAATATTAATAATATTAGATTATGAGTTTATTAAGTGGTTGTTAATATTTGGATAAATGTAAAGTCTTTAATATTTATCCTTGTTTTCGTTTGATTAATGCTTATATCATTGTCATCGTCCTCATGCTTATATGGTGATAAAAGTTATCTTTGGTTTACGTGCAAAGATGGACTGTTGATTATTGGTTTTATAGTTGTATATATTTGGCTTACGTGCAGAGATGGACTTGGTATGATTATGACCAAGGATCATTCGGTATAATCATGACCTATAATGTTATAAACGATATGGTAAAAGTCCTCAGTGGCCTGTAGTGCATTGATGGACAGTTTTTGGTATGATTATGACCAGGGATTATTCGGTATAGTCATGACCATTGATGAATACACGAATATCCTTGGCTCGTAGTGCATGGATAATTTGTGGTCGTGATACTAATGAATATCATTGGCCGTAGTGCAGGGATTATGTGGTTTATTTATTAAGCCGAGTCTTAGCGATAAAAGTGATGAAAAATCTTTTAAATCATAGAAGATAGTAGATTTTATTCTCTACTTGACTCTTCTAATGGATTGCTTGTTCTGTTGCAGTTAAACTTGATGTTTATTATATTTTATCAGTTTAACACTGTTGAAGGCTAATGATAATTTATTCTGCATTATCTTAGTCATAATATTTTTTACTGGGCTAGTTGAGCTCACCCTTTCTTTCACTGTTCTCTTCAGAAAATGAGAACGTAGCCAGGACTAGTCGGGGAACGGAGTGACGGTCCAAGATAAATGGCTTTAGTAGTCCTCACTATTCTGTTAAATAGAGTGACAATAAATGTAATGAGGACTACATTGAGTTTGTATATTGTCTAGATGACAATATTCTTATTAAAAACTCTCAGCTATGTTTTGTCGTATTTTACACGACTGTTGTATAATTAAGTTGTATTTGAATTTTGTACCATGTATTTGGCGACTCAAGATGGGTGATGTATACCTATTTTTGGGGCGTCACATAAAGGCTCCAAGTACCCACGTGATGATATCAAACATACAATTAGAATCGACTTTAATCGATAAATTTAAAGCTGCTCAAGCTACGGACATGGAGCTAATGCATATGAAGAAGAAAGTGCAAGAAGGTGTTATTCCAGAAGCAAGAATCGATGAAGAAGGAATACTTCGAGTCAACTCCAGACTTTGTGTTCCTAACGATTTTGACTTGAAGCATAGAATCATGATGGAGGCACATAACACACCGTTTTCAATCCATCCTGGGAGTACCAAAATGTATCATGATCTTCGACATACATTTTGGTGGAGCAATATAAAGAGAGAGATCGCGGAGTTTATCTCGAGGTGTTTAACGTGTCAACGTGTAAAGGCGGAGCATCAAGTGTCAAAGGGTCTATTGCAACCACTTGAGATTCCAAAATGGAAGTGGGAACACATTACTATGGATTTCGTTACGGGTCTTCCCAAGGTTTCTCAAGGCATAGATGCGTTTTGGGTCATTGTTGATAGATTAACCAAGTCTGCCCATTTCTTGCCTATACGGGAGACTTATTCCCTTGAACGTCTTGCTAGTATGTACGTGAATGAGACTGTGAGATTGCATGGTATGCCAGTATCCATAGTTTCGGATCGTGACCCAAGATTCACTTCACGATTTTGGGTTAGCTTTCAGAAAGCTATGGGCACGGATTTACGATTCAGTTCGGCATACCATCCTCAAACGGACTGACAATCAGAGAGGACTATTCAAACTCTTGAAGATCTATTAAGACTTTGTGTCCCTAGATATCAAAGGGAGTTGGGATAAGTACCTACCATTAGTGGAATTCTCCTACAACAAAAGTTATTAGGCAAGTATAGGTCTGGCTCCATTTGAAGCATTGTATGGACAAAAGTGTCGCTCTCCAGTATGCTGGGATGAGGTGGGTGAAGCAACATTGTTAGGACCAGAATTGGTACGCATAACTACAGAAAAGATCCAAACGATTCGACAACATATACAAATGGCACAAGATCGACAAAAGAGTTATATGGATCTTCATCGAAAGGACGTGGAATTTAATATTGGGGATCATGTATTGTTACGTATTGCTCCATGGAAGGGAATTACAAGATTTGGGAAGAGAGGAAAACACAATCCACGATTTGTTGGTCCATTTGAAATTCTTGACCGAATATGAAATGTGGCCTATAGATTCGCATTACCTCCAAGCATGTCTCGTGTTCATAATGTTTTTCACATATCCATGCTTCGTAAATATGTGAAAGACCCGAACCACGTTATTGAGTTAGAACCAGACGAGATAGCCGAAGATTTAACGTACGAGGAGGTACATGTTAAGATCTTGGATAAGAAAGAGCATGTCCTACTCACCAAGGTTATACCACAAGTTAAGGTTTTGTGGAGAAACCATGATATTGAAGAAATGACCTGGGAGTTAGAATCAGAAATAAAAGTGAGGTAACCTCACCTTTTCGAAATACCAGGTACGTATGTCAATTTTGAGGACGAAATTTCATAAGGAGGGGAGGTTGTAAGACCCCAAATTATTATAAATAAAATCAAATTTCCTCTAATTATTATTGTGAATAATAAGGTGTTAATTTGATATAATGCTTTGATTATGGGTGAAATGTGTAATTTTTTCAAAATAAAAAAGTGGTTATAAAATATTCATTTTGTCGGGAAATATTCGTGTGGTCGTGGAATATTCTTGTTGTCGGGGAATATTCGTACGACGGCGTAGCCATTTGTGGGCCCCATAACGAAAAACGGTCGGATGAAGAAAATGACAAGTTTGAGTTTTTATAAATAATTGGCGTAATGGTTACCGATTAACACTTTTTGGAATACTAAATTGGTTAAAATACGATGTCTGGCGTGGTTCGCATATGAAGCACACCTTTTTTGCATATTTTTTGAATTATTTATTCTTACGTAAAGAAGGCACTACTCAATAATTATTACAATAATTATCGTTCAATATTTTATTTTATTGATTCAATAATTCTTTGCGTTAATATTTTATATTATTGTTGTTTCAATAATTATCATTGCACATTATCTCCATTATCGGATCAATAATTCATATTATTTTATAATATTGTTAGATAGCATTATTGGCAATGTCTAAGGAAGTTCGCGTCTAGAAAGGGTTTGGTCACCTAATCAAGGCATGATAAAAAGAGAATCCATATTGAAACCCCTCTTTCTGTAGAACGATCTGGTTGTCATAATTGTGATTCTGTAATATTATTTGTGAATAATTAATTATTGATTTATATGATAAGAAAATATTTATTTTATGTGGATATAAATTATGGATATATTTATTGTGGTTATAAATGAAGGAATTAGTGATGAGGTGTTTTATCAGTATTTTATCAGAATGGATGTATTAAAAATCGTCCGTATGTGAATTTCGGATATTTTCTGATTTGAATTTGGAAAAACTTTCTTCTACAAAGTTGTAGAGAATTTAATTTACTATGGAATGGACGTAAAATTTGTATTTTTTTGATAAAAGGGCTATTTATTATGAATTATTGAAGTTTTGGAAATAAATATTTTTATTAAAAATATGGTGGCCCCCACTTTTGGTTGGTGAGAAATGAAATGTGCTAAAATTTATTTTCAAAAGTGGTGGGCTTGAATAGTAGCAGGTAAAGCCATCAGGTAGTAGGTTAGTCTGCTATGGCGTTCTAAGCATTTTCCTATAAATAGGGTGCTTAGTTAGAATTGAAAATCACACCAGAAACAAGTTTTCTCTCTTTTTCTCTCTATATTATCGAGCGTATTTTGTGAGTATTTAGACACTTTATGAGTTTCTATTAATCAGTGCAAGTTTCCTTCAGCCTTATACATTTATATTTCGATTTAAGTACTTGTTCTTTTGAGGTAAGGGATGTTATTTTTTTCATAATGATGTTATTCTTTCAATATCATTATACCGGAATATTGGTATGGATTTTATTGTGGAATTTCTTCCTTTTTTGTGTCGGGATTACTATTCACATATACGTCACTATTCACGTATACATCACTATTCACGTGTCGACCTTTATTCACGAATCACTAAGACTATTCAATCTAAAAATGAATTTTTCTTTTTTTGTCCAAGATGTCTATTATGGTTACTATCTTTGATTATATCTATGTTTTGATCTTTATTTTTTGAATTCTGATTCACAATTGGTTATTATGGAGTATTATTGAACTTGGATAAACTAAAGTACGAATCCCTAATCTTTGATCTTTTATCTCACTGGATTCGTTTTCATTAAGATATTTTACATCATCCTCGGTCCTAAATGATGATATTACTGAATATCTTTGGCCTGTAGTGCAAAGATGAATGATTAACTGATGAATATCTTTGGCTCGTAGTGCAAAGATGAACAGGTGTTGAGATGAACATGACCAACTGGTGATATAAATGAATATCTTTGGCCTGTAGTGAAAAGATGAATATTTGATTCAAGATGATATTGATTGATGTTACAGGGATAATGTAAAACCCCAACTTTTTGAATAAAGATGAATTTTCTATAAATATTATTTTTGAATACTATGGAGTGAAATTGATATAATGTTATAGTTGTGGGTAATATTTATAAATTTTGCAAAGTATGCAAGTTGTTATATAATATTCGATTAGTCGGGGAATATTCGTTTTAACAGGGAATATTCGTACAACGGCAAAATCATTGGTGGACCCCACAACGGAATTATTGTCGGATTGAGAAAACGATAAAAATACTTTATAAAAATAATGGCAGAAGTTTTACCGTTAACTGTTGAAACACCCGTTGTTAAAAGTACAGTAATACGCGTGGTTGCATAGTAGCACACGGTATTAATTATTGATGCTTACGTGATAAGTCACTCAGTTTTGTTAGTATTATTAATGTAATAATACGTAAAATCTTTTATATAAAAAATGTAATACTTTTATAAAGTTATACTATAAATAGAATATATTATATTCTATTATGCATAGTGTTGCGTAATTATGCATATAGTATTTTGCATAGTAAAATCTTTTTATATAAAAATGTAATACTTTTATAAAGTTATCTGTTTTATTAGACAATAATTAGAATATATTATATTTTATTATGCATAGTGCTGCATAGTATTTGCATAGTAAAATCTTTTATAAAGTTATTCGTTTTATTAGATTATAAATAGAATATATTATATTTTATTTAAAAAATTTGCTTTAAATATGGATAGTCGATTAAAGTAAATCAATGCAGACCGTTTCATGAGTTAGTTACTATGCGTACCCATTTTTCTATAAATAGAAACTCATTCCTTCATTATTTTCTTACGAATTCAATTTGAAACTCTAGAGAGATAAACTATAGAGTGAAAAAGAAAGTATTCTCGCTACTTCACTACTTATATATCCAAAGACTTTCTTCTTAAGGTAGGGAATATTATTTGTTGTACTCGTAAGGGGGTACTCTTTATTTCTTATTTATGAAGAGAACTTATGTTATTCCATTCTTTATTATTATGTTGGAATAACTTTGTACATGCTGGGCAATCTGCACATGTGCGTGGTGATTTCTTTTGTTATTCCATTCTTTATTATACTCGGTTGGTTAAAGTTTTGACTTTTATACTCCATAAAATTAGTGGAATATCCTTGATATTTAAGCTTCATCCAAATCTTTTTTCATGAAAATATTCTTACGAGCATTCTTGAATTTTACTCTACAAAAGCGAGATCACGTTGACAATTTGGACGTTATTAGTTCTGAATAAATTAATTCTTGAACTTGTTTTATCGACTTCTTATATCATTGTCATCATCCTCATGTTTATATTTTTTGAAAGTCATCCGTGGCCTCATGTAGTGCATAGATGGACTTGGTATGATTATGACCGGGATTATTCTTGTAATCATGGCCGTAATGTTATAAATGATGTGGTAAAAGTCCTCGTTGGCCCGTAGTGCATTGATGGACCGATTGTTGGCATGATCATGACCATTAATGAATACACAAATATTCTTGGCCCGTGAGTGCATGGATAATTGTGGTCGTGATACTAAAGAATATCCTTGGTCAGTAGTGCGAGGGTGATTCGATGATGTGGATTATTTATTAAGTTGAGTCCTAGCGATAAGAGTGATGAAAAACTTTTAAATCATAAAAATAGTAGATTTTATTCTCTACTGACTCTTTTAATGGATTGCTTGTTCACTGCAGTTAAACTTGATGTTTGTTATATTGTATCGGTTTAACACTTGCTTAAGGCTAATGATAATTTATTCGCATTATTTTAGTCATAATATTTCTTCTTTGGGCTAGTTGAGCTCACCCTTTCTTTCACTATTCTCTTGAAAAATAAGAATATATAAATTTGGAGCAGTCGGGGAGCGGAGTGATGGTCCTAGATGGTGCATTAGTAGTCCTCACTATTCTGTGAAATAGTGTGATAATAATTGTAATGAGGACTCCTTTTGAGTTTGTATACTCTCTAGTAGATAATATTTGTATTCAAACTCATAGTTTATGTTTTGTCGTATTGTACACGACAGTTGTATTATTAAGTTGTATTTGAATTCTGTACCAAGTATCTGGCGACTCAAGATGGGTGATGTATACCTAATTTCGGGGGCGTCACAGTTGGTATCAAAGCTTAGGGATATGATCCCTGGCTAAGATGTGAGACTAGAACTAGGAGGGGAGAGACGGGGAATTCCTTCGCTAGTATGACCTACTTAAATTTTTTTTTTTGTATTTAAATTGGTTGGTCAGAGTTTAGAGATAATATGTTACATGTCAACTAACCCTTGTTTTGTGGAAGTATCTGAAAATGACATCCGAGAATGTTGAGAATAGCAATGGAGCACAAGAGACCGTTGAGTCTCCATATATCAATAATCAGGATAATGTGCATCAGGAAGGCGACAATCCTTATGCAAACAACAACACCGACCAAATGATGAATGATGGATTGTTCAGAGGCTTTATGCAATTCATGCAACATCAAGCGAGAGCGGCTCCTGTCCAAAATGTAGGTGGAAACACTGAAAACTCTCGGACGGTCACCGCTAAACAGTTCAAGGAGCTTGGACCACCGGAGTTTATTGGAGAGCCAAAACCACTCAACCTGCCGCACTAAAGATGACTTGGGAGAAGTTCTAAGAATTATTCAACGACAAGTACTTTCCCGAAAGTATTCATCACAAGAAAGAAGTAGAATTCATCAAGGTGGAGCAAAACAACATGACCGTATTGCAGTACGAAGCCATGTTTGTCGAGTTGTCCCGGTTTGCGTTCCATTTGGTTGATAATGAGAAGAGAATGACGTGAATGTTTTTAAGAGGTTTGAAACCGGAGATACGTCAATATCTTAGTTCTCATAAACTGTGTTTGTATTCAAATGTTGTAAATAGGGCTCAGTTATTTGAGCGCGATAACGAGTCAACACAATTAAAAGAGAGCAGCCGACAAAATGATAATACTAGTGAGAGTAGTCATCGAAGCAGTGACAACAAGCGTGGAGGGAATCAACAGGCCAGAAATGGTAATCACTTCGGTGGTAATCAGGGCCAAAACAATAAGAATGGACATTTCAAGAAGAGGAGATTCAACAATGATGGAAAGACGTCAGCACCAGCACCCATTGTTAAGGAAGGAGAACGACCACCTATCATATGCTTCAAATGCGGAGGAGAGGGACACATCACCAAATCATGCGATGATGCCGCCCAAAGCATGTTATAATTATGGAAGAGAAGGTCACCTAGCCCGATTTTATCGTTCACCAAAGACAAGTTCAAATAGGGATGGAGGCACCAAAGGTCATTCCCAAAAAAGTCAAAGCCGAAGGTCTGGGGAGAGCGTTTGTAGTGACCTCCCAGAAAGCAAGGAACCCGAATGAGGTCATCACGGGTAAGCTTATCATAAACTCTAGCGAAGTCTATACCTTATTTGATATCGGTTCTACCCATTCTTTTATTTCTCCTACTTGCGCTCAACGTTTAAATTTGACTCCGGAGAAATTAGACTTTGACTTATCTGTTGAAACTCCGTTGGGAGAAACCTTCATTACATCCACGATTTATAAGTCTTGTTTGGTTCAAGTTGGTACCCACACATTACCTGTCGATCTTATTTCATTGAAAATACTTGCATTTGATGTAATTCAAGGGATTGATTGGTTAACTACTCATCATGCAAAAATTGATTGTTTTCGTAAGGTTGTTAGCTTTTATATTCCTAATCAACCTATTATGCGAATTCAAACAACCAAACCATTAAAATCAATCACTGTCATCTCAAGCCATAAAGCTATTCGTTTATTGAAAAACAGATGTCAAGCTTTCTTAGCTCATGTCACGGATCTAAACAAAAATACGTCAGTTTTGAATAATATTTCTATTGTTAATGAATTTCCTGACGTATTTCCTGAAGAACTTCCTGGCCCACCCCCAGAGCGTGAAATTAAATTTTGTATCGACCTTGAACCCGGTACAAAACCCATTTCCAAAGCCCCATATCGAATGGCTCCTATTGAACTTCAGGAATTAAAGACCCAACTACAAGAATTGTTAGTTATTGGTTTCATTCATCCTAATACGTCTCCTTGGGGTGCTCCTGTTCTATTCGTGAAGAAGAAAGATGGGAGTATGCGACTTTGTATTGATTATCGGGAGTTGAATCATGTCACCATCAAAAATAGGTATCCATTGCCACGTATTGATGATCTGTTTGACCAGTTGCAAGGAACCAAATTCTTTTCAAATATTGATCTTCGTTCTGGATATCACCAATTCAAAATTAGAACCGATGACATTCCAAAGACGACTTTCAGAACTCAGTACGGGCATTATGAATTCCTAGTCATGTCCTTTGGATTGACTAATGCTCCTGCTGCCTTCATGGATATGATGAACTGAGTATTCAAGGAATATTTGGATCACTTTGTGGTCTTCTTTATTGATGACATCCTCATATATTCCAAAACCTATGAAGATCATGAGCAGCACTTTAGGCTGATACTCCAAAAGCTTCGTGAATATAAGCTTTATGCCAAGTTGAACAAATGCGAGTTCTGGCTTGAGGAGGTAGCATTCCTTGGGCACGTGGTATCAAGTCATGGAATATCTGTTGACCCAGCAAAGATTGAAGCTATTCAAAGCTGGGAGCAACCTAAATCAGTGACCAAAGTACGTAGCTTTCTCGACTTAGCTGGTTATTATCGGAGATTCGTAGAAGGGTTTTCTCGAATCGCTACTCCACTAACTCAGCTGACTCGGAAAGATACAAAGTTCGGTTGGAGCGAGGAATGTGAGAAGAGTTTTCAAGAACTAAAGAGGAGACTCATTTCAAAGACTGCTTCGACAATACCATCCGGTTCGGAGGGATTTGTCATCTACAGTGATGCTTCGGGCAAAGGGTTAGGATGTGTTCTCATGCAACATGGGAAAGTCATAGCCTATGCCTTACGATAACTCAAAGAATATGAGAGGAATTATCCTACTCATGATCTAGAGTTGGCAGCTGTTGTCTTCCCACTAAAGATTTTGGAGGCATTACTTGTATGGGGAGAAAGTGGAGATCTTTACGGATCATAAAAGCCTCAAATATTTCTTCACTCAAAAGGAACTCAACATGCGACAACGATGTTGGCTTGAACTGTTGAAAGATTATGATCATACCATCCTGGAAAAGCGAACGTGGTAGCTGACGCATTGAGTAGAAGATCATATGCGGGTACGAGTGCAATATTGACAACGCAAAGGCCCATTTTGTGTGACTTACAAAGGATGGAAATAAGGTTAAAGACTCCAGGGACCCATGTGATGATTGTGAACATACGAGTAGAACTGACTTTAATTGATAAGGTTAAAGCTGTTCAAGCTACAGACCTGGAGCTGATGCGTATGAGGAAGAAAGTGCAAGAAGGTGCTATGCCAGAAGCAAGAATTGATGAAGAAGGAATACTTTGAGTCAACTCCAGACTTTGTGTTCCTAACGACCCTGATTTAAAGTATAAAATCATGATGGAGGCGCATAACACACCGTTTGCAATCCATCCTGGGAGTACCAAAATGTATCATGATATTCGTCATACATTTTGGTGGAGCAATATGAAGAGAGAGATAGCGCTGTTTATCTCAAGGTGTCTAATGTGTCAATGAGTCAAGGCGGAGCATCAAGTACCAAAAGGTCCATTGCAACCACTTGAAATTCCAGGATGGAAGTGGGAGCACATTAGCATGGATTTCGTTACCGGTCTTCCCAAAGTTTCTCAAGGCATAGATGCGATTTGGGTCATTGTTGATAGATTGACCAAGTTTGCTCATTTCTTACCGATACGAGAAACTTATACACTTGAACGTCTTGCTCGTATGTACATAAATGAGGTTGTAAGATTGCATAGTATGCCAGTATCCATAGTTTCTGATCGAGACCCAAGATTCACTTCAAGATTTTGGGTTAGTTTGCAAAAAGCTATGGGCACGAATTTACGATTTAGCTCGGCATATCATCCTCAGATGGATGGGCAGTCAGAGAGGATGATTCAAACTCTTGAAGATCTATTAAGACTCTGTGTCCTTGACTTCAAGGGAAGTTGGGACAAGTTCTTACCATTGGTGGAGTTTTCCTACAACAACAGTTATTCAAGCAAGTATTGCATGGCTCCATTCAAAGCGTTATATGGAAGAAAGTGTCGTTCTCCAGTATGCTGGGATGAGGTGGGTGAAGCAACGTTGTTGGGACCGGAGTTCGTATGTATGACTACGGAAAAGATTCAAATGATCCGACAACGTATAAAACCTCACATGATCGACAAAAGAGTTATGCTGATCTTCATCGAAAGGACGTGGAATTCGATATAGGAGATCATGTGTTGTTACGTGTTGCTCCATGGAAAGGAGTTACGAGATTTGGAAAGAGAGGAAAGCTCAATCCTCGATTCATCTACCCATTTTAATCCTTGATCAAGTAGGGCTGTGGCCTATGGAGACTCGCTTTCTGCCAAGTATGTCTCGTGTTCATAACGTTTTTCACATATCCATGTTACGTAAATATGTGGAAGACCCGAACCACATTATTGAGTTAGAACAGGAAGAAATAGTGGAAGATTTGACGTATGAAGAGGTTCCTGTTCAAATCTTGGATAAGAAGGAACATATTCTACGCTCCAAGGTTATACCTCAAGTCAAAGTTTTGTGGAGAAACCACGATGTTGAGGAAATGACTTGGGAGTTAGAATCTGAAATGAAATCAAGGTATCCTTACCTCTCCAATATACCAGGTACGTACCCTAATTTCGAGGGCGAAATTTCATAAGAAGGGGAGATTGTAAAACCCCAACTTTTTGAATAAAGATGAATTTTCTATAAATATTATTTTTGAATATTATGGAGTGAAATTGATATAATGTTATAGTTGTGGGTAATATTTATAAATTTTGCAAAGTACGCAAGTTGTTTTATAATATTCGATTGGTGGGAATATTCATTTTAACAAATGAATATTCGTATAATGGCACAATCATTAGTGGACCCCTACATAACGGAATTATTGTTTGATTGAGAAAACGACAAAAATACTTTATGAAAATAACGGCGGAAGTTTTACCATTAACTGCTGAAACACCCGGTGTTAAAAGTAAATGAATGTCTGGCGTGGTTGCATAGTAGCACACACCAGTATTAATTATTGATGCTTACGTGATAAGTCACTCGGTTTTTGTTGGTATTATTAATGTAATAATACGAAAAATCTTTTATACAAAATGTAATACTTTTATAAAGTTATTCTATAAATAGAATATATTATATTCTATTATGCATAGTGTGTGCATAGTGTTTTGCATAGTAAAATCTTTTTATATAAAAAATGTAAATACTTTTATAAAGTTATCTGTTTTATTAGACAATAATTAGAATATATTATATTTTATTATGCATAGTGTTTGTATAGTGCATGCATAGTGTTTGCATAGTAAAATCTTTTATAAAGTTATTCGTTTTATTAGATTATAAATAGAATATATTATATTTTATTTAAAAGATTTTGCTTTAAATATGGACCGTCAGATTAAAGTAAATCAATCTGGACCGTTCATGAGTTAGTTACTATGCAGTCCATTTTTCTATAAATAGAAACTCATTCCTTCATTATTTTCTTACGAATTCACTGAAACTCTAGAGAGATAAACTATAGAGTGAAAGAAGAAAGTATTCTGCTACTTCACTACTTATATATCCAGTACTCTTCTTCTTAAGGTAGGGAATATTATTTGTTGTACTCGTAAGGGGTACTCTTTATTTCTTATTTATGAAGAGAACTTATGTTATTCCATTCTTTATTATTATGTTGGAATAACCTGTCTATGCGAAGTACCGCATGCGTGGTGATTTCTTTTGTTATTCCATTCTTTATTATACTCAGTTGGTTAAAGTTTTGACTTTTATACTCCATAAAATTAGTGGAATATCCTTGATATTTGCGCTTCATCCAGTATCTTTTCATGAAAATATTCTTCTGAGCATTCTTGAATTTTACTCTACAAAGCAGTATCACGTTGACAATTTGGACGTTATTAGTTCCTGAATAAATTAATTCTTGAACTTGTTTTATTGACTTCTTATATCATTGTCATCATCCTCATGTTTATATTTTTTTTTGAAGTCATCTCATGGCTTCCTTGTAGTGCATAGATGGACTTGGTATGATTATGACCGTGGATTATTCTTGTAATCATGGCCAGTAATGTTATAAATGATGTGGTAAAAGTCCTCATTGGCCCGTAGTGCATTGATGGATGTTGTTGGCATGATCATGACCATTAATGAATACACAAATATTCTTGGCCCGTAGTGCATGGATAATTGTGGTCGTGATACTAAAGAATATCCTTGGTCAGAAAGTGCGGGGGTGATTCGATGATGTGGATTATTTATTAAGTCGAGTCCTAGCGATAAAAGTGATAAAAACCTTTTAAATCATAAAAGATAGTAGATTTTATTCTTTACTTGGCTCTTTTAATGGATTGCTTGTTCATTGCAGCTTAAACTTGATGTTTGTTATATTGATCGCTTTAACACTTTGTTTAAGGCTAATGATAATTTATTCGCATTATCTTAGTCATAATATTTCTTCTTGGTCTAGTTGAGCTCACCCTTTCTTTCACCTTTCTCTTCAGAAATGAGAAAATAGTTTATGACGAGTCGAAGGAACGGAGTGATGGTCCTAGATGGTGCATTAGTGGTCCTCACTATTCTGTGAAATAGTGTGATAATAATTGTAATGAGGACTCCTTTTGAGTTTGTATACTCTCTAGTAGACAATATTTGTATTCAAACTCATAGTTTATGTTTTGTCGTATTGTACACGACAGTTGTATTATTAAGTTGTATTTGAATTCTGTACCAAGTATCTGGCGACTCAAGATGGGTGATGTATACCTAATTTTGGGGGCGTCATAGATAAAATATTGATGATGGACTTTTAAATCTTAGAAGATAGTAGGATTCATTCTCTA